>JAVJIF010012037.1:0-165897 GCA_038442645.1 Agave tequilana | reverse complement strand
AACCAACTATTTCATATTTTAGAATTTTTGCTTGTAAATGTTTTATTTTGAACACTAAGGACAGTTTAGGTAATTTGGTACCAAGTCTCATGAAGCTATATTTGTTAGATATTCACACATTAGTAAGCTTATAGAATCTTCAATAAGTCAACTTTGACTATTGAAGCGTATATACATATCAAGTTTGAAGAATCTAATGCTCTTGTGGAGAATGTTACAGAAATTGATTCCTTAGGAGAAAACATAGAGAAAATATCATTGAAGGACTCACCAATGTAAGAAGAAGACAAGCCAAAGGATGATGAACATGGTAAAGTTCAGGATGTTGAAGTGGAGCCAACTCAACCACTTCCAAAGGATTGGAAATATGCTACAAACTGTCCCAAGAAGCTCATCATAGGTGAGTATCTTAGGGGTAACTACTCGCTTCAATCTATGATATTTGTGGCCATTTTGCGTTCATCTCTCAATTGAGCCCAAGAACATCCTCGAAGCCGAGGCGACTCATGTGGTTGTTTTGCAATGCAAGAAGAGCCAATGAATCTGAGCATAACCAATTTTGACACCTTATTTCTAAGCCCTATAATAGGCCAACCATTGGCGCTAAATGAATTTTTAGGAATAAGTTACATAAGTTGGGAATATTATTAGGAAGCTAGATTAGTGGCCCAAAGTTACACTCAAATCGAAGGTATTGATTTTGAGAAAACCTTTGCACGTAGCACAACTTGAAGTCATACGGATAACACTTGTTTTTTTACTTCATTCAAAGATTTCTAGCTTCTTCAAATGGATATTAAAAGTGCATTTTGAATGGTTTTATCGAAGAGAAGGTGTATGTTGAACCACCCCCCTAGGTTTGTTGACTCTACATATCCAAATTTTATTTTTAAAACTTGATAAAGTTTTATATGGTTTAAACAAGCTCCAAGAGCTTGGTTTGAAAGCTTTCAAGCTTTCTTGTTTCTAATGGTTTTTGTTAAAGGCAAAGTTGACATTACCTTTTTTACAAAGCATGTAGATAATGTTATCCTAATTGTACAAATAGATGATGATATTATTTTTGGATCTACTAATGAAAAGCTTTGTAAGGATTTTGAATCATGTATGAAGAAAGAGTACGAAATGAGTATGATTAGGAGAGCTCAACTACATCCTTAGACTCTAAATCAAGTAAAAGAGAGTGACGAAATCTTCATCAACTAAGCCTAATACACATGAGAACTTATCAAGAAGTTTGGGTTTGAAGATACAAAGATTAGAAAGACAACCATGGCCACCATAACTAAGCTTGACAATGATGAGCAAGGTAAAAATGTTGAGATTAAACTCTATCGTAGCATGATTGGTACCTTACTTTATTTAACGACTAGTAGAGACCGGAATTATGTTTAATGTGTGTCTATGTATTAGATTCCAATCTTGTCCTATACAGCCACTTAACTGCCATAAAATACATTATTAGATATCTTAAGGGTACTATTAGAATGGGCTTGTGGTATCCGAAGATTGGACAACTCTTAACGATGAGTTTTTCGAATGCTGGCTATACAGGTTTTAGAGTGGATAGGAAAAGCATTGTGAAACTTGTCAATTTCTAAGAAATTGTCTTGTTTTATAATCTTTCAAGAAATAAAATTTCGTAGCCCTCTCAACCGCCGAGGCGGCATATGCTGCAGCCATGGCTTGTTATGCACAATTCATTTGGATGAAACAATCTCCTTGATTATAATTTGTCTTATGATCATATCAAAATATTTTGTGATAATACTAGCACTATTCATATGACCAAGAATGCAAATCAACATAGTAAGACCAAGCATATAGAGATTCAATATCACTTTTTTAGAGATCACTATGAGAAAAAAGATATTGAAATTGATTACGTTTCTACTGATTTTCAATTAGCGGACATATTTACTAAGCCATTTAACTATATAGATTTTCATTCATTTATGGTGAGTTGAATGTTAACATTACGGTTCTTGATATTTTCATTAGCGTCTCTCATAATTGGTTTTCATGTTGTTTTACTTAATTTTGTTCTCACATAATACATATGTTTGTTTAAAATTGGTATCTTGTTTTACTCTTTTTTGATGTATGACAAAAAGAGAGAGAGAGAGAGAGAGAGAGAGAGAGAAGTATTTTATATATGTCTGTGTAAGCGCGCGTGTTGATTTATAATGTTTTTATGAAGCATTATTGAAGAATTATAATTTATTCTTGTAGAATTGATTTTTTTTCCTTTATGTTTTTCTTATAGAAAATAGTTTAGATATAAATTAGTATGTTTTGGTATAATGAGCTTTTATCTTATATATTCATTTATTTCATGTTTATATGCAATGCCTTGATCTTTTTGCATATTATTTTGGTGGAAAGAGGCATGGAAGGAGGTTAGCATGTTTATTCATATTGATTCATCATTGACCATTTTATTAGATATGCACATGACTTAATTTTTCAATTGGATATGATTATTGATCTTGATAGATAAGCATAACTTGAGGGGAGCTTTACTAAGCTCTTTCTTATTATTTCTTTAAATAACTCATATGTTTTGTAATTATCAAAAATGGGGAGATTGTTGGCCCAAGGTTGCAATCACGGGTTTCTTGTTTTGATGATAAAAAATTTATGTAATTATTTAGTACTAATCAAGCTTCAAGTATTTAACTACTTTCAGGGTTCAAGAGGATTCAAAGTGTTTCTTTCTTAGAAAGAATGGTTTTGAAGTTATAAGTTTACTCAAAGATGGGATTCAAGTTAAGACAATCAAGATTGACATTTTAAAGAAGCCACTTGAAGATTGATTGATGACATATTGAACCTATTTAAAAAAATAGTTTGTTAAATTGTAGAATATAGAATTGTTTCTCAAAAAGTCTCACACACAAAATACAAGTTTTCATATCTAGATTTTGTTTTTTTTGGTATTTCAATAAATTGGTTTTTGATACATACCTATATTATTCAAAATTTCATATCATGTTTTCATGTCTATGTGTTGCCAAATCAATTTAAAAATTGTTTGAAATGTTTAAAAATGGATTGTATAACAAATTCTTTCTTCACTTTGGTATTTTTTTGAGTCGATCCACCGACTAGTCAACCGTTCCAGAGTTTTACACAATACTGGTTGACCAGGCGGTTGACAGTTTGCGCACATTTCAAATATGCACGTTGTCGGGAGACCGACCTGTTGACCGAGAACCCTAACAGTGTTTTGGTCAAATTTTGGTCGATTATCAGTCGACTGATTAGTATTTAATTTTTCATCTATATTTCGCATTCCCAACTGATTTATAAATAAAATAACGCTTTTGAACCGTGTTTTTGTCTAATTTACAGATAATCAAGAATTTAAGGGCAAAGTCAGAATAAGAGCCTAATTAAACCCAATTTCGGGTAATAAAATCACAATTTTTGGGGAGCAAACTAGAGAACTTCTAGAAAATACATTGAATTCAGAAATTGAGGATAAATCTGAAAAAATACGGGTCCAAACTACCAAAATCTAGACCATCTAGAAACTCCTCGCAGTTGGACGAACCAACAGAGCAAAACCAGGGACCTAAGTCACTGGGATTGTTGCGGATCCGCGGCAATTGCCAAGGTTTCATGGTAATTTCATTCGGTCACGTGTCAATGTTCGACTCCTAGCCTCATCTCGTCTTCCAGAGCATTCATATTCCTATAAAAATGCATGTTTTGAGCCAGAAACAAGGGTTGGGGAGCTATAGGCTAGGGTTTCCTTCCAGTTTAGTGTAGTGTATGTTGGCCCAAGATTATAATCATCGATTTTGTATTTTGATGATAACAAAGCATATGTAATTTTTTAGTACTAATCAAGTTCAAGTGTTTTAAAATATGTTTCAGGATTCAAGAGATCTAACAGGTTTCTTCCTTTAAAGGAAGGTGTTGATGGCTCAAGGGTACTCAAATAACAGGATTGAAACTCAAAGCACTTAACGTTCTATCAGAGAAGCCCGCTTGAAGATTCTTGTAGTAAATTAGAACTTTATAAGAAATTAGTTTGTTAAAGAGTATATATAGATTTGATGCTCAAAGATATACACACACAAAAATGCACGTTTTCGAAAATATAGTTTATTTTGTATTGGTGTTTTTGACATGTTTGGTTTTGATAGATGATTTCACATTTTCTCAAAATTTATATCTCATTTTTAGAACTTATATCTCCTTGCTATACATGTCTTTATCCCTTCAAAACCCATATAAAATTATTTAAAAATTTCTTTATTTTCAAAACTGGCCTTGGATATGGTTTTGGCCTAGGTCGGTCGACTGGTACCGTACCTATTATAGACCAGAACGGTCGATCGTACGATCGACCGAACCTCTGGCTGAGGGGGTGTGCATGCCGGTGCACGTTCTCGGTCGACCGATCCCCCCTGTGGTTGACCGATGAGTGACTGACTGTAATATTTTTGGTCTCGGTTAAAACTGGTCGATAGAGCAGTTTGACCTAGCACCAATGATCAGATTTTTTAAAGGGACGATCGACTGACAGATTGCCAGAATGGCAGTAACATCCAGATTTCAAATTTTGTATTTTAAACATGTTTATAAAACGTGGTAATTTAAATTTTGAGGGTCAAATTCTTCCCTTTATGACCTGGTAAACTGTTCTAAATGTGTTTTCTATAGCCTATATAAGGTTCATTGGGATTGAATTAACACTACAACAAATTCTATCAAAAATAAAGTTTTGCTTTCAAAGTGAAAATGTTTTCAAAGTTTTTCTTTTGTGCTTTCAATTTCAAAGTTTTAATTGAGTTTTCTGCTCTTATACTCTCTCTATTCTGATTTTCACTCTCACATACATCCTTGAGCTTCAAATCTACTTTTACTTTATAGGAATTTGTAAGAGAGTTGTACGAGAGTGTTTGTGATCTCTTGATCACCGATAGCTTGTAATCTCAATTGATTTTGTGCTATCTCTTGTATGGAGGACTGAGTTGGGGAGTTGTGTGCTCCAAGTGATTTTAATTCCTTATTGTAAGGTCCCTTTGTGGAAGATCCATTATTGGATAGTGAAATCCTTCACAGTGGTTGAGATGGGGACGTAGAGCAGTGGCTTGAACTTTGAAACAAATTTTTCTTGTTTGCGATTGCCTTATTGTCTATATTTCATTTACTTATCATTCATTCATTTTTGTCGATCAATACCCATCTCAACAAGATAGCAATTGAGCACCTCAACTCTTATCTTGAGGAATTACGAGAAAAAAGTTTAGAGCCCTTCACGAAAAATCCGGCTTCAATTATTGTTTTAAGTGATTGGTTGCATCATACATTTTAGATTGTTTAGAATTTGGATTTGATCAGCTTTACACCACCACACCCTCCCTCTAGGTGTAATTTCAAATGGTATCAGAGCTTTGTCTTTAGAGTTTGGCTTAACCACCTTAGAGAGATCCTATTTGCTAATCACTTCATTAACATCTTCATGCTGATCCACTTTAGTAAATGGCCGAAGGTATTAAGATCCCACTCAAGTTTGATGGCCTTAACTTTCCTATATGGAAGGTTAAGATGACTGTGTTTTTGTAATCCCTAAGAAGCTGGGTGGCAAAGGCGGTAACTAAACACTTAAGTGTACCTGCTGATGATGAGGACACTTGGTCCAACATTGCCACCAGGAATTTGATGCCAATGCAATGGCACACTATGCATTCCTTCAAGCCTTGAGCGCTAATGACATAGCTAGGGTCATTCATTGCAAATCCACCTATGAGATTTGGTCACACTTAGTGGTCACTCACGAGGAAACATCACAAGTCAAGAGGGTTAAAATTGATCTCTTACATTCCCAATATGAGAATTTCACTATACATGAACATGATTCCATTGATGATATGGTTACAAAATTTACTAAAATCACTAATGGTCTTGCTTCTTTAAGTGATGCCATTGACAATGATCAAAAAGTAAGGAAGGTCATTCGTTCACTTTCACTCTCATGAAAATCAAGGCAACTACATTGAAAGAGCTGAACGATAAAGAAGAGATGGAGATCATCAGTCTTCTAGGCAACCTTAAGACCTATGAAATGGAGAGGAAGGCTAGAGAAGAAATGACGCCACAAAAAAAAAAAGACGATTGCCTTCAAATTTACTCCCACCATCTCCGACAATGATGATGAAGAAGAAGATGATGAAGATCTTTCCCTCCTTGTGAATAAGGAGGATGTACAATAAGACCAAGTTCAACAATAGAAGATGATGGCATGGGAAGGAGGAAAAGAAAAATATTTGTTTCAACTGTCAAAAACCCGGACATATTATTGCCGAATATCCAAAATTAAAAACAAGCAATCTACCTTAAACAAACCATCTATTTGAAAGAAGTCATATAAGAAGAAAACTCTCAAAGCAATATAAGATTCAGAATGTGAATCCAAAGAAGAGGTGGGCACGACAAACGTGTGTTTCATGGCAAATGATAACACACCTAAGGTAACTTCTGAACCTTCCCTTGATGATGTGGATTAACTATTGATGAATTAGGAGATGCATTTGTAGAACTTTCAAATAATTATGATTTTCTAAAGAAAAATATTTAAAAACAAAAAAGGAATATGAAATTCTTCAAAATAAAATTATCACTCTTTCTAAAGAAAATGGTGCTTTATCTTCCACTCTTTTATCTACACAAAATAATTTTGATGCATACAAGATTTCATGTAAAGAAAAATTTCTCATGATTGATGAAAATAAAATTTCTATTTTAAAAACTAAAATTAACATTTTGGAAAATGTTTATAGAAATGTGTGTTTGATAAGGCTAGATTAGATGCCATATTTTCTAAGAAAAATTCTTCAAAGAAACATATTCATGCTACATATGCTACACATGCTCACACATCTAAATCACAACACATTCATACATATAAGCATGCTCTTTCCCACACACTCATCTGCTTTTATATATAGAGTTTATTCATGCACTTATTGTGGCCGAAAGGATCACTTAGCTAAATTTTATTTTCATTATATAAATTCTTCTAATAATCATATTTGGGTTCGAAGTACTAACGTCATAGGATTCAAGAAATATAGGTACCAAATTAACAACTTCATTATTTGATGTAGGAACACACCAAGGCTTCAAGACGTAGGGAGCGGTGGTATATTGATAGCCATTGCTCATGGCACATGACTTGGGATATCAATAATTTTGCAACCTTATCAAGATATCATGAAGGTGGCACCGTCACCTTTGGAGATGACTCAAAAGGCAAGATTATCAGTATAGGTAACATTAAAGTTGGTTCATCTCTATTGATTGAAAATGTTATTTTAGTTGATGGTCTCAAGCATAATCTTTTGAGTATTAGTCAACCTAGTGATCGAGGTTTTAAAGTTATTTTTGATGATTTGTCTTGCAATGTTTTAGATAGTAAAACCAATGCTTGCATTCTTTTCGGATTTCGTGAAAATAATGTACGTATTATTGATATGTTAAATTGAATTGCAATGCTACATATTTAAAATGCTTTCAATGAGGATTCTTGTTTATGGCATAAAAGATTAGGCCATGTTTCTTTTGACCATCCATCTAGAATTAATTTTAAGGAATCGGTGAAGGGTATTCCTTACTTGAACTTTGAAAAGGACTGCATTTGTGATGCGTACTAACTTGAAAAATAAACCAAATCCTCTTTCAAATCAATCAAGGATATTATGACATCTAGACTATTAGAGTTAATCCACATGGATTTGTTTGGTCCTCTAAAACCAAGAGCTTAAATGTTTGTTTTTATTTTGGTTGATGATTTTTCTTGTTTTACATGGGTTTTCTTCTTGGAGCACAAAGATGAAACTTTTTTGTATTTTCATTTTTTTGAAAAGAGTTGAAAAAGATAAAGGTTTCTCGATTTTGCGCATAAGAAGTGATAGAGGTGGTGAATCCCTTAACCATTCTTTTATTACTTATTGTGAAGAAAATAAAATTAGGCATGAATTATCTTGTCCTAGAACTTCACAACAAAATGCAGTCATTGAAAGGAAGAATCGTACTCTTCATGAAATGGTTAGGACAATGATTAGTGAATACAGACCCCCTCAATATTTATGGACCGAGGCTGTAAACACTTCATGTTACATATCAAATAGAATTTATTTTTCTAAAATACTTTAAATTTTTTTTAAAATTTTACTATTTGAGAAAGCCTAATGTTTCTTACTTTAGAGTTTTTGAATGTAAATGTTTTGTTTTAAACACAAAATATAACTTAGGAAAGTTTGATGCAAAAGCTTTTGAATCTATTTTTTTGGTTATTCTAACACTAGCAAGACTTATAGAATCTTCAATAAATCTACTTTGACTATTGAAAAATTTATGCATGTTAAGTTTGAAAAATCTTATGCTTTTGTTAAGAATATTATAGAGATTGATTCTTTAGGTGAAGATATGGAGAAGTAACCTTGAAGGGCTCACCTATCCAAGGAAAAAAGCCAAATCTTGAAAAAAAAAAGGTGAAGTTCAAGAAGTTAAAGTGGCACCAACACAACCACTTTCAAAAGATTAGAGATATGCTACAAGTCATCCCAAGGAACTTATCTTAGGTGATGTGTCAAAGGGGTTACCTACTAGCTCCAAATTTCATGATTTTTGTGGCCATTTTGCTTTTATTTCTCATATATAACTAAAAAATATTTTCGAAGTCGAGGGCGACTCATATTGGTTACTTGCAATGCAAGAAGAGCTCAATCAATTTAAGTCCAATCAAGTTTTACACCTTGTCCCTAACCCGCATGATAGACCAATAATGGGTACTAAATGGATTTTTAGGATCAAGTTGGATAAGTCGGGTAATATTGTTAGGAATAAA
Source organism: Agave tequilana (assembly GCA_038442645.1). NCBI lineage: Eukaryota > Viridiplantae > Streptophyta > Magnoliopsida > Asparagales > Asparagaceae > Agave > Agave tequilana. The sequence goes on along the minus strand of JAVJIF010012037.1, from coordinate 157,034 downwards.
GCTAAATTAGTGGCCCAAGGTTATGCCCAAATCGAAAGTATCGATTTTGAGAAAAACTTTGCGCTCGTAGCACGGCTTGAGCCATATGGACTACACTTGCTTTTACTTCTTTTAAAGATTTCAAACTGCTTCAAATGGATGTCAAAAGTACATTTTTAAATAGTTTTATTGAAGAGAAAGTGTATGTTGAACAACCCCCGGGTTTGTTGATCCTACACATTCGGATTTTGCTTTCAAATTAGACAAAACTTTATATGGTTTAAAACAAGTTCCAAGAGCTCAGTATGAAAGACTTTCAACTTTTCGTATTTCAAATAGTTTTGTGTAAAAGAAAAGTAGATACCACTTTGTTTACAAAGCATATAAATGGTGATATCCTTATTGTTCAAATTTATGTTAACGATATTATATTTGAATCTACTAATGAAAAGCTTTGTAAAGATTTTGAATCATGCATGAAGAATGAGTTTGAGATGTCTATGAAGGGCGAGCTAAACTACTTTCTTGGACTCCAAATCAAGAAAAGGAGTGATGGGATTTTTATAAATCAAGCCAAGTACACAAAGGAACTCATCAAGAAATTTGGGCTTGAAGATGCAAAGTCAAACAAGACTCTCATGACTACCACAACAAAACTTGACATGGATAAATAAGTTATAAATGTAGACATTAAACTTTATAGAAGCATGATTGGTAGTTGACTTTAGTTAACGGCTAGTAGGCCTGATATTATGTTTAGTGTATATCTATATGCTAGATTCCAATCTTGCCCTAAAGAGTCCCACTTGATTGCGGTAAAACGTATTATCAGATATCTTAAGGGTACTATTAGAATGAACTTTTGGTATCTGAAGACCAGATAATTTTTTCATGATGAGTTTTCATATGCTGACTATGCCGATTGTAGAGTGGATAGAAAAAGTACTAGTGGAACTTGTCAATTTTTAGAAAATTATCTTGTTCCATAGTCTTCCAAAAAATAAAATTCTGCAGCCCTCTCAACCGCCGATACGGAGTATGTTGCGGCTGGGACTTGTTATGCACAAGCCTTTTGATGAAACATACTCTCATTGACTATGATTTGCATTATGATCATATTAAAATATTTTGTGATAATACTAGTACTATTCATATGACTAAAAATGCAAATCAACATAGTAAGACAAAACGCACAGAAAATTCGATATCACTTTCTTAGAGATCATTATGAGAAAGGATATTGAAATTGATTAAGTTTTTACTGATTTTCAACTAGCAGATATTTTTACTAAGCCACTTGATTTCAAGAGATTTTTTTCATTTGGGTGAACTAAATGTTTGTATTATAGATCATGAGTTTTTCTTTAAAATCTATATTTTTTTTAAAATTTGTTTTTTCGTTGTTTTGCTTACCCTTTTTTATGCATGACAAAAAGGGAGAGAAGTATTTATTGAGTATCTATTATTCGTTTGTTCGTGCTATAATGTCTTTGTTATATATTGTCATAATAATCATATAACTTGTTGATATCTTGTACTTGATAGATAAGCATAACTTGAGGGAGAGCTTTTTCAAAGCTCTTTTCTTTTCTTTAAATAGCTCATATGTTTTGTCATCATTAAAAAGGGGAGATTGTTGGCCTAAAGGTTACAATCATCAATTTTGTGTTTTGATGATAACAAAGCATATGTATTTATTTGGTACTAATCAAGTTCAAGTGTTTTAAGTGTATTTCAGGGCTCAAGAAGATATAACAGGTTTTTTCTCTAAAAGAAGGTATTGATGGCTCAAGGGTACTCAAGTAACAAGATTGAAACTCAAAGCACTTAACGTCGCTATTAGAGAACCCCTTGAAGATTCATATAATCGATTAGAACCTTATAAGAATCTAGTCTGTTAAAGAGTAGAGTACAGATTTGATGCTCAAAGATACACACACACACACACACACACACACACACAATGCACGTTTTCGAAAGTATAGTTTATTTTGTATTGGTGTTTTTGACATGTTCGGTTTTGATACATGATTCCACATTTTCTTAAAATTTATATCTCAGTTTTAGAACTTGTATCTCCTTACTATACATGTCTTTATCCCGTTCAAAACCCATATAAAATTATTTAAATTTTTTTATTTTCAAAACTGGCCTTGGATATAGTATTGGCCTAGGTTGGTTGATTGGGTGGTCAACCGTGTCTATTACAGGCCAGAACGGTCGGCCGCACGGTTGACCAAATCTCTAGCTGATGGGTGTGCAGGTTGCTGCACATTCCCGATTGACCGACTGGTCGATTGATCCCCTTGCAGTCAACTGATAAGTCGACCGACTGTAATGATTTTGGTCTCAGTTAAAATCTGTCGACCGACCGGCAACGGTCAGAATTTTTTAAAAGTGTCGGTCGACTGGCCGGTTGACCGACATACTGCCAAAATAGCAGTAATGGCCCGATTTCAAATTTTGTATTTTAACATGTTTTAAAATATGGTAATTTAAATTCTGAGGGTCAAATTCTTCTATTTATGACCTGATAAACTATTCTAAATGTGTTTTTTCACAGCTTATATAAAGGATCATTGGGATTGAATTAACACTATAACAAATTCTATCAAAAAATCAAGTTTTCCTTTTAATGTGCTTTCAATTTCAAAGTTTTAATTGGGATTTCTGCTCTTATACTCTCTCTATTCTGACTTCCACTCTCACATACATCCTTTAGCTTCAAATCTATTTTTTATTCTATAGGGATTTGTAAGAGAGTATTTGTGATCTCTTGATCACTAAGAGCTTGTAATTTCAATTGGCTTTATGCTACCTCTGGTGTAGAGGATTGATTTGAGGAGTTTTGTAGTTCAAGTGGTTGTAATTCCTTATTGTAGGGCCTTTTGTCGAAGATTCATTAGTGGATAGTGAAATCCTTCACAGTGGTAGAGGCGGGGACGTAGAGCAGTAGTTTGACCCTCGAAACAAATCTTTCTTTTTTGGGATTGCCTTATGTATGTATTTCATTCACTTGTTTATCATTTATTCATTTTTGTCGAGCAGTACTCATCTCAAAAGATAGCAATTGAGCACCTCAACTCTTATCTAGAGGAATCACGAGGAGAAGTTTAGAGCCCTTCACAGGGAACCCGACTTCAATGTTTGTTTTGAGTGATCGGTTTGCATCATACATTTAAATTATTTAGAATTTGCATTTGATTAACTTTACACCTATTCACTCCCTCTAGGTGTAAGTTCAAAATAGTGTCATCGTTCTTTTTCTTTTCTTTTGTATTTTCTTTTTGTTTAGATCATGTATTGGGGCAGAGTTGATTTAGGAGAGAAAGAGAGATTGATGTAATAGAGAGTATCAATCTATGAAAGCTTTCTCTTTTCCTCATGGTTTCTTCTCTAACCTCTAACATGACTAGCTAACTTTTTTTTCAAGGCAATTTAACTACTAACCACTAATCATCTAACCCCTTACTTGATAATTCACATGAATCTATTTGCCTCTACAAGACCTTACTCTTGCAAGAAACATTGATGACTCATGATGACGGGTTTCTAACATTTTAACTGGCTAACTTGCTAATAAGTTAACTCTCTTATTTCATGCATGCTTCTACGGTTTTGATAATCTGTGATTAGTATTTATATTTACATATTTTTCATCACATTTTCACATTTATCTAAATAAAATTCTGTTTATTAATTGGTTCTTCTTTTTGTTTCTAGGACCATGGCTTGAAGTGAAGAAGAGGCCTAAAATTTCAATATATTTGAGGATTTTTAGAACCAAGAAGAATCCCAACAGTTGAATCCCAATCTGCTGCCACTGGTAGAAGAAGATAAAACATTAAATGCACCAACATGCCCAGCATGAAGCCACCAGTCTGCATGCTTCGGCGCTGGCAGACTGTGCCATAATGGCCGCATTTCCACGGCCTTCCTGGCGCTGCTTTTCCAGCGTCTGAGGCCATGTCCCTTACTCCTTTCGCCATGCTTTGGTGCCTATGAATACCCTCCTAGATCACCAGAAGAGGAGATATCCAGAGTTGGTATGTTGGGGTTAGTTTGTTTTAGGATTTTCTTTTGTTTACTTGAAGTTCTTTTCTTGTTCTTAGCTTTAGACCAGAAAATGGAGAAAGAGTGAGAGTTGTATCTTGAAGGTGACAATCAATACAAGTCTACTACTTCTTCTTCTTTTGATTCTTTTCTTTACTTGCTTTAATTTACTTGTATTTAGTATAGCATGTTTACTTTCCTTGTATCTTCTCTTTTATTTTCATTTACCATGTCTAGCTAATTTTTTTATAACATGGCTAACTAACTACTAACCCACTAATCTCTAGTAACTTGATTGATAAGGCAAATGTATCAATAAGTATCAAACAAGCCATGTGCAAGCAAGATCTATGATCTCTTACGATGAGAGTTCTAATTTTAACTTACTACCAAGTAGATTCACTTTCATTCTTCAGTTTAACTCACAAGTTTTTGATAATTTATATGATTTGTTAACTCTACTTGTTTTTGTAAATAGTGGAACTCTTAGTCATCCTTGCTGATACCAATAGTGCACTTATTTCTTTCTCCATGCTCGCCTTCAATTGGATCTTGATGGAGGAATGTTCAAATTTTGTCGTGTGAAGCAGGGTGATGGGAGGAACTTTCATTTGATCTACCATGTGAAAAGTTCTTGCATACAAGGTTTGTGATTGCCTATGATCCATTGTGAGGCTATGTTTTCAAGAAGCTAGAGGTTGTGAGAGCACTTAGTAGAAGGTTAGCCATGCATCTTTTTCATCTCTAAAACACAAATCACATTTCCAACAACAAATTCACTCCAAACACCTTTTATAATTTTTCTTGTTTTTCATTCTATTCATTCTTGAAATAATGAGAAACTTTAAAATGAATAGAAAAATCGCACATCACGCTTCTATTGCTGCCTCCCCTCCTTGGGGATATGACACGTATAGCTACTTTGCTATTACGGTAGAATTGAGGAAGCTACAACACCATTCACTCACTTTTTACCCTTTTTTGTGAATGTTTTCCACCGAACAAATTTTTTGCACCATTGCCGGGATGGGAATGGTTTTGATTTCACGTTTTTATTAACTTTTCTTTTTTGTTTCTATATACAGGTAAATTTTTTCAGAATCTAAGTACTGCAAAAGGTAACTGATTAGTGTTCAATTATGTATCATTTTGCATCACATTTTCATGCATATTATCAATGAAATAAGCTTTTTAATGGCTATTTCTCTTAAATTTCGGGTCCACTCTCTAATGAAGAAGAAGGCCCAAGTCCAGGATAATTCAAGGATTTAAAAGAGATTAAAAGAGCCAAATCAAAGAAGCCCACATCTGTAACGAACCAGGGAATATTCTCGTGGTTGTAGAAGCTCCCATAGGACACCTAGACAGAGACAGCCTGTCAGCGCGATTGCTGGTATAACGACCGAGATTCTACCATGGAAACGCGACTTTGGCTGCGTTTTCACGGTAGTATTAGGGCCGTTGATGCAATGTTTGATCCTATAGCTGTGATTGATAATGATGAGCTTTTGTGCCTATATAAAGACCCCTAAGGCCTCTGTTGTAAAGGAGGAGAGGATAGCCATAAAATTTTATGAGAATGTTTACGATTTCTTTAGGTTCCTTTTAGTTTTCTCTTGTAATTTTCTTTTCTCTTTTTAGATTCCAGAAAAGTGAGAGAGGGTGAGAATTAAGAGTGACAATCAAATGCAAAGCTCATGTTCTCATTCTTCTAATTTTTTGTTCTTTTAATTCTTACTATTTACTTTCAAGCTTTTAATTTCTTGCACTTTTATCTACTACGTTTTCTTCTTTGCTTTACTTCTCCATGGATAACTACTTTATAACATGACTAACTAACCTCTAAAGCTACTAACTACTTGTAGGCTGTCTAAAATGACTAACCAGGCAAGCCACCAAAGAAGCAGTCTCAAAGACGCAAAGGATTGAAGCCCGCATCTCAACTTCAAGACGCGTCGGCCTGAAGCCCGCGTCTCAACTTCAAGACGCGTCGGCCTGAAGCCCGCGTCTCAACTTCAAGACGCGTCGGCCTGAAGCCCGCGTCTTAAACATCAAAGCGCGTCGGCCTGAAGCCCGCGTCTCAACTTCAAGACGCGTCGGCCTGAAGCCCGCGTCTCAGCATCCAAGGCGCGTCCGGCCTGAAGCCCGCGTCTCAGCATCAAGGCGCGTTTAGTCTGAAATCCGCGTCTCAGTTGCAACCGCCCAGATCGTGGGGAGTCAGTTACCGCGCGTATCGCGGGTAACGGCCCTCATTCAGGCGCATTTTTAGGGGGCACGATCACCCCCTAAGACCCCTATAAATAGCCCTGTTGGCTATGAAGGAAGGGTCGAAGATTTGGATTCAGTGGGAGAAGAAGGTCGAGTGATCAATTAAGGTCGGCATTTTTGAATCCAGAGGGTCAGAAGATCAAGGCATCGAGAGAGAGAAGCCCGACGTCAACGACCGAGAGAGAAGAGATTCTTCAACAGGCTTACTGAGTACTAGCCTATCTTCGCCTACCTCCTCTTTGAGAGTTTGGTAGCCGGAGCTGAGTTACTCCCCTACCGGCCGAAGAGAAGACCCCCGACGGTCCAGGACGGTCATCTGGTCAACGGAGAACAAGATTCACTCTCCATCGCCACACGAAGAACCCAGATTTAAACAAAGGGAAGATTCAAGCATCCTCCCTCCCTTGTAGTCGGAATATTGTTTTGTTGTAATCTTTCAACTGATTCAAGGAAATTTTACGGCAAAATCTCTTTTCCGTACCGAACAAGAGATGGCGACTCCGCTGGGGACTACATTCGTGACCGATGAGCACATCGTGGTGCAGGATGACGTTCTCCGTAAGGGGAAGATGGTCGAATCACTCGTCGTTGAGTTCGACCAGGCGAAGTATGAAGAGTTTCTCTCTTCTGGCTCCAAGAGCCCCAAGACCCGCGTCTGCCGCAGGGTCTCAACGACGCAGCCTCCCGAAGCCCAATCTGTGGCTCAACCAGGCGCTGCTGTCACCCACTGTGCCGCGCCCAGTTCACGCGTCAACGCCTCCTCGAAGGCCCGCGTAACATCCAACGCCTCTGCTGCGATCAACCGCGACGCGCAGAACCCACGCGCCAACGCCTCTCTGAAGGCCCGCGTGGTCCACGGCACAACTGTTGCTGCGATCGACCGCGTCTTGCAGAACGCCCGCGTCTCGCAGAAACCCCGCGTCAACGTCTCCCAAGAGACCCGCGTGGTGAACAGCCCTGGTTCTTCAAACCAGGAAGTTGTTGGCTTCTCTCCTCCTCCACGACGCAATCGAAATGCCGAGCGTCGACAAAGACGACGCGCGCGTCAACACTCGGTTGGAACCGATGGTTCTCTGACTGGGGTTGGACGCGGCGTTCAATATGATGCCTTGCCCGCACCTCGACCAGTGCAAGAAATCCGCGTTTGGCGACCCAAACGCGAGATTCCTCAAGTTGAGTCTGCTGGAGACCAACTTACCAAACGCCGAAGCGAAGTTTCTGCGTCTCATCAAACGCAGGACGCATGCGTTCCCAGGCGTGGGGCCCAGCAGCCCATTATCTTCCAAGTCCCTCTGCTTCAACGCAGCGGACAACAGTGCGAGAACCGCGTCTCGTCTCAACAGAGACGCCAGACGCGCGTGACGCCCCAAGTGTCTCTGCCCCAACGCAGTGGACAACAGTGCGACGACCGCGTCTCGTCTCAACAGAGACGCCAGACGCGCGTAACGTCCCAAGTCTCTCTGCTCCAACGCAGCAGACTGCAACGCGAGGACCGCGTCTCGTCTCAACAGAGACGCCAGACGCGCGTAACGCCACAGTGTGATCTCCGCGTTTCTGAGACTTGCGTCCAGACAGCGCAACACACGACTGCCCCCCGTCTTCGACGCTGTGAGGCCAGTCTATTTAATCCCCCTCCCACGGATTTGAGGGATTATTTGACAAGGAAAAGAAGTGCCAATCAGGCCACTTCTTCTTGCTGCTGTCAACAGCTCATCCAGATGCTCTCTGAATGCCATTGCGAATCAGGCGTTCACCAGCCGTCTTTGATTAGACAGCTGACCCTGATTCCCCCGTCAGCTAAAAGAAGACGCTCCCACCGAAGGAGAACCTTCCCTGACGTTGAGTACCCGGAGCTCACTGCATATATGACAAGCAGAAGCAGGGGAAAACAACCTATGGTCAATTCAGAGGGGTCAGACTCTGAGCCAGAAGGGGTGTATCGACACACCCGTACCCGGACTGGAGCCATCACCCCAATTGACTACAATGCCCTATCCCGCGGCATTAGGGAAGATGATTCTCACTCAGTTGTGATAGAATCATGGGCTTCGAATTCTTCCGGTGGAAAGGAGGTTTCCGCCTACATGGCAGACGCTCCTGAGGACACAGCAAATGCTCCCGAGGAGACAACTAAGTACTTGGCCCGGATGCAGAAGCACCAAATGGAAGTACTCTCCTCTCAGCAGAGAACCATTGACGACCTCAAGCATATGCTTGAGAAACTGCTTGACGAGAGGGCAAGATCTCCTCCCAGAAGGCCAAGAGCTAGAAGGGGAAGAGGAGGAAGTCCACCCTCTGATCCTTCCGATGGGACACGACGATCCACTCCTTCGAATGTGTCCAGACCTTCAGCACATGCAGGAAGCAACCCGGACTCGGAGAAAGCTCAAGATCAAAGAATGAGCCTACTGGAGCAACGACTCAACGCCCTTGCCAGTCGTAAAGATCTCCAAGAAGCTGGAGTGGTCCGGCCGTATCCGGCCGAGTGGGACTTAGTCCCGTACCCTCCTAGATTCAAGGCTCCAACTCTCCAAGCATTCGACGGAAAGGGGTCGCCCAACCAGCATATCTACTACTTCAAATCCCAAACTGGGAATGTGGTAGATAACGATGCCATCCTGGCACGTCTATTCATTGGCACCCTGAAAGGGTTAGCCTTTGAATGGTTTATGAAACTCCCTGAAGGTTCAATCAAGAACTGGGGCGACCTCGAGAAGCTGTTCCTAACACGCTTCTTCGAGGATGATTCGGAGGTTACCATGCCTACCCTTTTAGCTACCAAGCAACGAAAGGGAGAGTCCGTTAAGTCTTTCGTAGAAAGATTTCGGAACACGGCACTCCGATGTCCGAGCGGCATGACCCAGGCCACCCTGGTGGAAACATGTCGCCACAATCTCCAAACTTCACTCCTTGCTCAAATAGGAGTAGCAGAAAGCCGCACCTGGAAACAGTTAGTCCAGCAAGGTGAACAGGCTGAAGAGATTGTCGCCCGCGTCAGAGCGGAAGAAGGCAGGCCCAGGCCAGAAAGGTCGACAAGACGTGCGCCAGACACATCCCTCCAAACCAAACGGAAGGATAACTTGGCAACGGAGACCAAATCTCCCGTCAAGCCTCAACCAGGCAGAGCAGGTGGCTCTTCCAGCCAACCCCGCGCCAACAAACAATATTCCTTCAAGGAGGAACATGTCGACTCGCTCTTCAAATTACTCAACAAGAGCAATCGACTGAAGCTCCCTGAAATCAGGCGCCCAGAAGAAGTCGGCAAGACCGACAACCCCAACTACTGCCTGTACCATAGGATGCTCGGGCACCCTACCAAGAGCTGCTACATCTTCAAGGACGTCCTTCAAGCCCTAATTGACGCGGAGGTATTAAAACTCCGACCAGAGCAGAAACAGAGGGCGGCCAACATGACGTCGGCACTCCGCTTCGGGACACGACCCCCGATGCCCGTGGGAGTGATATCTGTCCCGAAAGGAGAATTGAGAGTGGTCAATACAGACCCTCATCAGCAGCAGGAGAAGGGCTTGGTCCCGGTCCCTACACCTGAAGGAGGAATCATGTGGGTCCACCCTGACCTCGTTGACGAGCAGCAATGGACGACTGTGACCAACAGGAAGTCCAAAGGCAAAGGAAAGGCATCATCTTGCCACGTGATCTGCGCTTCTTCCCGGGAAACAGACGCTGATGTTCCTTCGTTGACCGACTCAGAAGAGGAGACAATGGTCCTGGCGGCAGAGCCCAACCAACCGACAGCAGGCACCCGTTCAGGGCAGGCGTACTTGAAGCAGTACGGCGAAAAGGCGGTGGTCCCTCCTCAACCAGCTGTAGAGCCAGCTCAGCCCTCCACAAAACCACCCGTGGAGAAACAGAAAGAAACTCGGTTTTCCCGGATTCTTTCAAGAAGTGCAGCGGAAGGATCTTCGACATCTTACCGCTTCGATGTTCTGGCTCAGTTAGCCAACATCCCGGCACGCATTACCTTGTATGAGCTCCTGAGGCTATCTAAGTCAACCAGAGAGGCTCTACAAGAAGCCCTGACGAACGCTGAGGTCTTTCTGACCCACGTACCGAGAGAGAAAGATGTAGAGGATTGCCTCCACACCTCTCCAAATTTCCCTGCATTTCCTTCACAGCAGACGACATGCAGGTTAAAGGAAAGCATGACCGACCCTTATACTTCACGGGGTATATTGGGTCATCCGAGGTGAACCGCATCCAGGTAGACCCAGGGTCCGCACTTAGCATCATACCTCGCCGAGTCATGCAATTTCTTGGCATTCCCGCCCATCGTCTGAGCCCAACCCAGACGACTATTTATGGGTTTAATGCCAACAGCTCCCGCCCGATGGGGAAGATCAAGCTCAAATGCCGGATCGGGAGCCTCAAATCGGAAGTGACGTGTTATGTCATTGACGCTGACACTTCCTACAACCTGTTGCTGGGACGACCATGGATCCACCAAAACTCCATCGTTCCCTCCACTCTCCATCAAGTCATGAAATACATTGACGAGAGCGGACAGGTTCGAACGTTGATCGCCGAAAGGCATCCGTTCAAAGGGGTCGAGAACTATTTCACGGATTCCCTCTTATATGAGGAGAATAATGGAACCCCGCAACCAGAGGAGCCAGACTCTGGTAATGAAGCTGACACCGAGCCCGAAGAAGAAGAGTGCCTGTGGGAGTTAGAACCACTTGTAAAGAGCACTAATAAGCTCGATGTTGATACCACCGACGATGCAGGCGGTTGGTATATTAATGAAGACTTAGATTTCGCGTATTTTCCTGTGTATGAATCTGAGTCAATACCGTCGGATACTAGTACCGACATGGGCGAGGATGTATGGTCGGCAATGAATGCTCTGACATCATTGCATGTACCTATAAAATCATCCTTCGGGACGTACCATGATGATGGTGACGCGCAAGGATCTTCATTTATGGTTCCAGCCAGACAAAAGGGCCAGAGACCTATCCTCTTTGGACGAATCATGTCTGAACCAACGCCCCATGAAGAATCAGAAGGCGAGGATGAATCCCCCCAGTTCAATCATTATGAACCGAGAACGCTCAAGATGATGAAGCGTATGGGGTACGATCTAATCAACAGGCCCGGGTTAAACTTCGGCAAAGGAAGGAGATCATTGCTTCGATCTTTTGTACCAAAAGGGAAAACACCTGACTATTATCATCAGACCCGCCGGGGGTTGGGCTATGTATCAACCCCAGTGCCGTCAGCCTCTGATTCTGAGGAACCATCAGGCCATGATCACTCTTCAGACACGTCATCGTGGGAATCAGATGTCAGTATTGGCAACATCTTCAAAGGGCTTTCTGTAAACATGGTTTCAACAAGCCATCTGGAAGACGAAGACGAAGAAATGATCCAGTCGGATACAGACCCCTGGATCAAACATCTGAATGCTCTCTGGGATATCCGCTTTGAACAGCGTGAGCCACCCACAGAAGACAAGGTTGTTCAGATCAACCTAGGAGATGAAGCCAACCCCAAGCCCATCTTCATAAGTGACGGCCTGTCACCATCAGAGAAGAATGATCTAATATCTCTTATACAAGAGTATATAGACGTCTTCGCCTGGAATTACGAGGACATGCCTGGACTTGATCCTCAAGTGGCTATGCACCGCCTCAACATCAGTCCGGACGTAAAACCCGTCAAGCAACAGCAGCGACGGTTTCGTCCCGAAATAATGGAGGCCATTCAATCAGAAGTCAAGAAGCTTATTGACTCCGGCTTCATCAGGGAGGAACAACATCCCGACTGGGTAGCTAACATTGTCCCCGTTGCTAAGAAGAACGGGAAGATCCGGATCTGCATCGACTTCCGCGATCTAAACGAGGCCTGCCCCAAAGACGAATTCCCATTGCCAATCACAGATGTCATGATTGACAATACCTGCGGATTCGAGCGAATGTCCTTCATGGACGGATTCTCAGGATACAATCAAATCAAGATGTACCCTGACGATGAAAAGCATACCTCCTTCAGGACACCTCTAGGAGTATACTGCTACACCGTCATGCCCTTCGGTTTAAAGAATGCAGGGGCAACATACCAAAGGGCCATGAATACCATTTTCCATCAGCAGATACGCAAAACGGTGGAATGTTATGTCGACGACATCGCGGTGAAAAGTCGCATTAAAGGAGATCACATAGCTGATCTGAAGATGGTCTTCGACATCATGCGGGCTCATCAATTGAAGATGAATCCCACCAAGTCCTTCCTGGGGGTAGCCAGCGGCAAGTTCCTAGGGTTCGTTGTAACTTCCACAGGAATCCATTTGGATCCGGAGAAAGTCCGTGCTATCCAAGAGATGCAACCCCCCAGAAGCCTCAAGGAGCTCAGAGGATTGCAAGGACGATTGGCGTACATCCGCAGATTCATTTCAAATCTCTCTGGGAGATGCCAACCCTTCGCTAAGCTGATGAAGAAGGGAGTCTCGTTCATATGGGACGACGCTTGCCAGCAAGCATTCGAGGAGATCAAACGATACCTCACCCAACCACCAGTACTTGCAGCTCCGGTATCCGGAAAACCCTTCCTGGTGTACGTCCGATCGATGGATCATTCTTTGGGAGCTCTACTAGCTCAGAATGATGACCAAGGACGAGAACAAGCAATCTACTACCTCAGTAGAACGATGATCGGGGCCGAACATCGATACAACCCGATCGAGAAGGAGTGTTTGGCCTTGGTGTTCGCTATTCAGAAAATGCGACATTATCTGGTAGGCCAAACTATAAATGTCATATCAAAAGTCAACCCCCTGAGGTTGCTTATGACAAAGCCTTCATCATTGAATGGCCGGCTGGCAAAATGGGCTATATTGCTCTCTCAATATGAGATGCACTTCCTGCCACAGAAGGCCATTAAAGGACAAGCGGTGGCGGACTTCTTAGCTGAACACCCGGATCCGAGGGCAGCCAAACTTTATGAGGATCTCCCAGATGAGGTCGCCGAAGTATGCCTAACCCAGACATCGTTTGAAGGACAAGTATGGCAACTTTTCTTCGATGGTGCATCAAGGGCAAGCCCCAAGGGACACACAGTAGCGGGGGTAGGAGTGGTACTCGTCTCCCCACAAAACTACGTGATCCCCCGAGCTATCTCGTTAACCGAGCCCTGTTCCAACAATGTGGCGGAATACAACGCTCTCCTGATTGGGATGCAATTCGCCGATGAGATTGGCGTTAAAAATCTCGAGGCATACGGTGACTCCAAACTCATCGTCAGCCAAGTTCGCGGAGAGTATGAGGTCAGACATGAAGATCTAGTACCCTACTACGACGCGACAATCCACATGGCGGAGAAGTTTTCAAACTTCTACATCGACCATGTGCCGCGAAGCCAAAATGCGCATGCAGATGCCCTCGCATCTCTCGCAGCTTCCCTAGCTCTCCCAGCTGGAGCAATGGAGAAAGTATTCGTCTATAGCCACGACCTATACTGTCCAAAAATCCCCCCCGGAGACTACCCAGGGTCAACAGGAGATCGTCGCGGTAAAGAGACACTTGAAGTGTCAACCGATCCAGAGCTTAAAGACTGGCGATTCCCCTATATTGATTATGTCTTATACGGCATCCTGCCTGAAGACACCAAAGAGGCGGCCGCCATTCGGAGGAAAGCCCCCAAATTCTACTATAATGCGATCACGCGAACACTCTATCGTCGATCGCATGACGGGATCCTACTCCGGTGCCTCTCATCAAAAGAGGCCCGCGAAATGTTGAAAGAAGCCCACGATGGCACATGTGGAGCTCATCAACCTGGTCCGAAGCTGGCAAACAGACTCCAAAGATTGGGGTACTACTGGCCCAAGATGGTCGCCGACGCCATCTCCCTCGCTAAGAGATGTCACGCCTGTCAAATACATGGCGATTTCATCCATCAAGCACCAGGGTATCTCCACTCTACGACCTCTACTTGGCCGTTCGAAATGTGGGGGATGGACGTGGTTGGCCCCATCAGCCCACCATCGTCGAAAGGACATCGGTTCATTCTAGCAATAACCGATTACTTCTCCAAGTGGGCCGAAGCTGTTCCTCTAAAAGAGGTAAAATCGTCTAACGTGATCAAGTTCGTGAAACATCACGTTATCTATCGCTTTGGTGTGCCTCGGCGGATCGTCCATGACAATGGACCCCAGTTCATCAGCCAGGCTTTCCAGAGATTCTGTGCCAAGTTCAGAATCCAGAGTGTGTCTTCAACGGCATACTATCCTCCCGCCAACGGCCTCGCGGAAGCTTTCAATAAGACTATTGGCAAGCTTCTTAAGAAATTCGTCTCGAAAAGTCAACGAGACTGGGACGATAAGCTGGGTGAATGCTTATGGGCATATCGCACGACCGTGCGAACCCCAACTAAAGCCACGCCATTTTCCTTGGTGTACGGATGTGAAGCTGTCCTCCCACTGGAAATCCAAATTCCATCTCTACGCGTCGCCCTGACCGCCGAGATGACAACAGAGGAGAAGCATCGACAGCGACTCCAAGAACTGGAGGCCTTAGACGACAAGCGTCTGCAGGCCCAGCAGCAGATCGAGCTTTATCAAGCTCGCATCACCAGAGCCTTCAACAAGAAAGTCAAGACGCGAACTTTCAAGAAAGGCGACCTTGTCTTAGCCGTCCGGAGACCCATGGTCATGACGCACAAGACGAAAGGAAAATTCCAACCCAAATGGGAAGGACCATTTGTAGTAGAGTCAGTCTACTCAAATGGATCGTATCGCCTCATAACCTCAAATGGCGATACACTCATGATGCCAATCAATGGCAAATTCCTGAAGAAATACTATCCCTAGATGGCATTCTTCCACCGATCAAGTTAAAAATACACCTCTGATCAAAAAACATCCGACGCCTTCGACGGCTAAGGATAGAGGAAAAGGTTGGCATCTAAGCCCAACATAAATCCTCGACAACTCATCATGCTGAGGGGAATAGCATGGCTAGCCCAACCCAAACGGTAGTTGGTAAAGGCACATCAAATCCGTTGAGAGCTGAGGGTTTGCTAAAAATCCTGCCGATCAAGTTAATACCACACCTCTGATCAAACATCCAACGCCTTCGACGGCTAAGGATAGAGGAAAACGTTGGCATCTAAGCCCAACATAAGTCCTCGACAACTCATCATGCTGAGGGGAATAGCATGACTAGCCCAACTCAAACGGTAGTTGGTAAAGGCACCTCAAATCCGTTGACAGCTGAGGGTTTGCTAAAAATCCTAAGTGGACCTGATTCCACTCTCTCCTCCAAAATCTCTTACCAATTCTCATCCATAGAATGGTAGGACCACAAAATGCAAACATTACTACGTTAAACACTATACCTCTGGTAATGAATACTCCTTGTCGAGTACAAGCCCCGCTTGTTACCTCTACATAGAGCAGCAAACTTCAAAATTGCCAAGTTAACACTATACCTCTGGCATTTCAAATTCCACTTGTCAATTCTCATCAATAGAATGACAGGTCCTCAAATTGCTCCTATCAAGAGCCAATTCTTGTCAAGTTAATATCACACCTCTGACAAACTACTGTTTAAGTTAACATTACACCTCTAAGCAGTATATCAGGTGCCCGTCAAGTTAATATTACACCTCTGACAGTCACCTTTCTTCAGACTTCCATATCGAAGCTGAAATGGACGATGCCAAGTTAACACTACACTTCTAGCATCCGAGTCATTGCTAAGTTCAACAATACACCTATGGCTATGACCTTTCCTCGACTTCCTTAAGCCGAGACGAACGATGCCAAGTTAACACTACACTTCTAGCATCCGAGTCATTGCTAAGTTCAACAATACACCTATGGCTATGACCTTTCCTCGACTTCTTCAAGCCGAGACGACTAATGCCAAGTTCAACATTACACCTCTAGCATTACCCTCACTGTTAAGTTAAACATCACACCTATGACAGTGACACCCTCAGTTTTCCCTTATAAAACTGAGATGTCGATGAGTTAAGTTAATATCACACCTCTAACTCATGTCCTTGTCAAGTTAACATTACACTTCTGACAAGACTATTTCCAACCCGTTAAGTTAATATCACACCTCTAACGGTAAGGACTTCCCTAGATTCCCCCGCGAGTCTAGTTTCATTTGATATTCTCCCCAACAGAATATCGAATTCATTTTGGAGGCATTGTTGGTTAACATTACACCAATAAACAATGTTTCCATCAACATCCCCAGCTGATCTGAAATCAAGTTAAGCACAAATCCTTGATAAAAGTTCATCTTTCCTGGGGGTACGAACTCCACCTGTCACTTTCTTCCACAAAGTGGCAGGTCCACCAAAAATCACCTCTGTCAAGTTAAGCTTACACCTCTGACAGTGTCATGAAAGTTCTTGGAACAAGATCTTTCCTCAATACTTTTGACTTATTAAGATTATGATTATAATTTTGATAAAGATCAAAAGACTTCCTTGCTCCTACATGTCCAACCAAAGGCAAAGAGTTCGAGACAAAAGAAGTAAAAAGGAGGGTGTCACTTTTATTTATATCCAAAAATATGAAAGTGATACAAAAACGCTCTCTTATACAAATAAGATTGAGCGTTACAAAAAAAAAAAAGGGAGGAGAAGGCTAAAAATCTCGATCTGGTAGGGAACGGATGCGCTCCCTGAGACGATGCATCTCATGCTGACGTGCCTTCTCAGCCTCCATCATCGCCTGGACCCGCAGCTCCTCTTCAGATAGGCAGGGTTTTTCAGCCAGCTGGGCTCGCAAAGTCTCCAATCTGGAGAGATGAACAGACTGGCTCTCTTCAGCCCGTACCCTTGCAGCCTTCTGCTCCTCTAGCTTCTTCTGGAGGGCGACGAGCTTCTCTTCATTGACAGCTAGCATGGCTTTGGCCTTAGCAATGGCAGCCCGAGCGTTGGTAATAGCCAGCTCTGTGTTCTGCATGATAAGCTCAGTATCCCCTGAGTCTTCAATCAGCCTTTGGCATTCAGCCTGGGAACGCTCAAGGTTGCTGACCTCTTCGGCAATTTGTACTTCCACTTCCTGTCGCTCTTGCCTTTGGGCAGAAAGGAGGCTATCCAGGATGACTTGGGTTTCGTGGAGGGAGTCAGCTTCGTCTAAAGACTTCAGCTCTTTCAGGTCACTCTCCAACTGATCCACCACCCGCATACATGCCTGAGCAAGAGGAAGGCCCCCGACTAGCTCGATGTTCTCGGCCACATTCCCGAGAAATCTCCGGGCAAAGTCAAAAGAACGACGCCCAGAAAGGATAAAGTCGATGCACGATCGCATCGCTTCAAAGAACTGCCGCACCGTACTGCGCGTCAGGAAGTCCATGCTGTCATCACCCGGAACGCTCCCCGACCCCCTTTCTATCTCGGAAGAAGGGGTGTAGGCCGGCTCTTTTTGCACAGAAGTCATGCTGACTGTCGATACGGCAAGAGCGGAACCAGCCACTGGTGCTTCCGGAGGTGCTATCCCTGCTGGAACTTCCGCGACCAATGATAGAGTGGCAAGCACGATTTCCTCAGAAGCTTCATTTGAAGCTTGGGCTGTGCAATCTCCTGGGAGTGGACCTGCCATTGGACCCTCCACCCGAGCCTTCTTGACCTCAGTAGTGGCTTCCTCCTCTGGTAGAGTGGAAGGCTCCCCAGTACCAGCAGCTGCCCCCTCTGAGGGCATCTCAGCAGCTGAGGTCTCAATTCCCTGTGGCCGAGTCAACTCTCTCACCATCTCCTCAATATGCGAGGAGGTTGTAGCCTCGGCATTTCCGGTTGGCCCTGCAATATAAAATGAAGAATGTCAAGACATCTTCTTCAACATGTAAAGAAAAATTGGACAGGAGGTGGAAAGGGTACCTTCAACAGGAATAGCCGCCACTGGTGGTGCAGATGATGACTCGCCCACATACATTTCCTCCTCTGAGACATGGAAGAACTTGCTTTGATCAGGAGGAGCGGGTTCCTCGCTATAGTCGACTTTGTCCTCAAAGAGGCTTTCCCCTGAGAGCGAAGAAGACGACAGCTCAGGAAGCTCCGTAATCGGAGCCTTGCCTCCAATCACCCCAGTAGTAGGACTAGGGTCGACGGCCCTGGAACTAGAGATGAAGACGCCTGGAGACCCCAACTGCTGTGCCTCATCTCTCCCTTCATGAGCAGAAGGAGGTTTGAGCTGAGCTGAGGTTTCCGGAAGTTCAACATCTTCATCGCCCATTATGTCAATCTCCGGGGATTCGGCATCAGCAGCAATAACGGGTTGTTCGATGAACTCCCCTTCCTCCACAGCCTCGCGGTGCGACCTAGGAGCACGAACTAAAGGGAGGAAATCTTCCTCTTCCGGAGGTTCCTCAACTCTGACGACGTCTTCAGGAGGGGCCTCAACTCCAGCAGAGATAGCTCCGGATTGAGAGACTTCAGCCGCCAAGTCCCTCCTAACCTTCTTCGGGGCAGGCTCAATAACAGAAGTAGAGCGGTGATGACGCTTACTCGCCAACTGCTTAGACCTCTTTGCTGGTGGCTCCGCCCTCGTTGCTGGAGGCTCCTCTCTCGTCGCTGATGGCTCCGCCCTCGTTACTGACGGCTCATTCTTCGCTCGTGGCTCTGCCCTTGGCGGTCGTGGCTCTGTAGCTCGTGGCTCCCTCCTCGTCCTTCTCCCGACCTCCTTACAGGCTTTCCGGTACTGCTCTACGAGTCTCGTTGGTTTACCAGACTCTGTCCTTGTCTCGAGGCTTGCATTGATGCTCTCGATACATGAAGATGCCGGAAGAAAGTCTGGTGTCTGGACGGCTTGGGAGTACCAAGTACAATAGCTTAGACTCATCTGGCACTTGGGCGCTTCAAGAGGTAGACGGAAGGTTGTTCCTGTCCCTCCAGCCACACTATAGTACCAGGCCCGAGCACCCTCGAACAAGTTCCCTTCGAAGGCGAGATAAGCATTTGGATTCCCGATATAGAGCTGGTCATAGCCGAACTGTCGAGCGAAGCGATTCGGCATGTATGGCTCAATGGTGCATGATGTCCCTTGTCGGAAAAGCATATACCCGGGCCGAATATTGAGCAACCACCAGAAGGCTCCCTGGGATAACCTCGTGAAATCATCAGGGCCTGCGGAATCGACAAGTAGATCGCCGTAGGATGCACCAGGGATCTGGAGGAGGCAACGATTGAGCTGATAGTTTGCCGGGGCTGAAAGACGCTTCCGGATATAATATATGTAAGGATCCTGCCACCTCGAACCCTCCAATCGCTGTATGAAGGGGACGGAGTCCTCCTTCCAACGCACCGCCGTCATCAAAGAGGGGCAGTGCATCACATACCAGGCCATAAGGTATGTGTAAGGCAGCTCAACCCGAGGATTGGGACGCTTCACCACTGGATTCCCCTCTGCGTCCGTGAGCGGCTTTCCCTCGGAATCCACAGTTTTTGGCGGCTCACAAAAGCTTTTAGCCAGCGCCCGCAGCCCGCTCTGAATACCAGCCACCACGGCCGGGAGAAGAGCTATAGGGTTGCCATGGGCCAGAAGCACCGCCGGGTACACCACGTCGGCAACTATAACTTCATGTGGCAGCGTGGGCACCACACAACGCTTTAGCCACAGCATCAGAAAGCCTGCCAGCAGCGCCCGATCGGAGATAGGAGTCCGGGCTTGGTGGTGGAAGCTTTCGAAAACCAAGTCAGGGTCGAAACCATCTTCGTTCGACTCTGTGGTGTAGAATTTCTCGGACATCTGATCAATCCGGTCTTCGATCTCCCTATCAGAGCTGGGCGTCAATCGGGTGATCAAGTGGTCTTTGGTGTTCACATTGTTGAACAAATAACTGGCCCAAGACAGGTACGTGACCCCCTGCGACCGCCATTTGGTGAGCTGACCGCAGATATGGAAGTGACATAGCACTTCCCAGTAGGTCTCATATATGAGGGGAAACTCCTCCTTCACGTAGCGAAGCTCCACGGCAGTCGGGACATATTCTTCATAGGGCATGTCCCCTGTTACCAGTCCTGAGACCTCGTGCATCTCGTGTAAGGCAAGGCCCATCTCCCCGACTGGAGTAAAGAACGTCCCCGTCAAGGGATTGTAACGTTCTAGGATCCCAAAGAAGTTTTGAGAACTTTGAGGGATCCCCACTGTACGGCCCTGACCGCCGAGTACAGTCCTACACGCTTCAGCAAATCCCCGAGCTCGGTAAGGACAAAGCCAACCATCCTGCCCCACCAGTAATTCGCTGGGGAATAGATCCACCCATATGCACGGAACGCAACTGGATAGTCACCCTCCGCTGCCATGAACATGTTGAGGAAGGTGGAGCCAATGTGCGGTATCTCTCCAGACGGGATCTCCCTCTTGCGCGATCCAGGGAAAAGGCCGATAACCGACTCGTCATGGCCGTCATGACGGTGCACTTGGTGGTGGGAGCCCAGATCGCCAAGAGTAACCTCAGGAGCATATCGAGCGAGGTCAAACTCCATCTTCCGCGGGACGGACATATGCTGGTAATAGAACATAGGGTACATCCTATCCATGGCCGGGAGAAAGAACCTTCGGCCCCCTATTTGACGGAGCCATGTGTAAGTCCCTTCGTGCACGCGATGGCCGCCATCGTGGATATGATCCCCGAAGAAGAAGGCGGGCTTCTTCAGCTGGATGCCGTCATCCGTGACGAATGCTGCATCGGTCATCAGCACTCGAAGAGTCCTCATCTCGACATTCGAGAGCTTCTTCTCACGAGCCGGCGACTGGTCGGCAGTCACAGGGGCAGTCCTTTGCAGCACAAAGGTCAGGTTCCGGTCAGCTCCACCTACATGCCCAAAATGGCGTATCTTGGGGAGTGAAGTAGCAGGTTGCGGCGCTGCAAAAAGATGAAGACACTTAAGTCAGATGCTTTACCAAAAGTAAAGAAAAATACTAAGTGTTCTGCGTCCGAACGCAGAAAAGATACTGGACGCAGGAATCATCAAATCCGCGTCCAGACCCGCAAATCTGCGTCAAGAAGCACAGAACGCAAAGATTGAAGCCACTTATGAAATTCCAAGTACTTGGACTCAGACGCCAGATTCATCAAATTGGCGCCTGATGGCACAGAAACGCAAGGATCAAATCCGCGTTCTGCAAACCAAGACTTGTGTAATTTCAAAGTACCTGGACTCAGACGCCAGATTCATCAAATTGGCGCCTGATGGCACAGAAACGCAAGGATCAAATCCGCGTTCTGCAAACCAAGACTTGTGGAATTTCAAAAGTACTTGGACTCAGACGCCAGATTCATCAAATTGGCGCCTGATGACACAGAACGCAAGGATCAAATCCGCGTTCTGCAAACCAAGACTTGTAAAAAATTCAAAGCACTTGGATTCAGACGCCAGATTCATCAAATTGGCGCCTGATGACACAGAACGCGAAGATCAAATCTGCGTTCTGCAAAGCTGCGTCCAGAGACCTTCACAGTTAGAGAAATTCTAAGTGAAGGACCCGAAGCACAGGGCTCTTGGGTGTCAGATTATCTAATCCGCGCCCCGGTTATCATCCCAAAGACTGCGTCTGGGGAATCAAACACGCTTTTAATAGTTTAAAGTCCTTAAGGGTCAGTTCTGCCTAAGGCATACTACCTTGGAGGCCTTGGAGGACGAAGTCCTGCGCAGAGGAGGAGACGCCCCTCCGGGCCTCGGTGGTGGTCGCCTTTGAGGAGGAGGCGGTCGGCTTGGTCTTTGGTGCCATGGCGAGTTTGGTCTGAAGCTAGAAAAAGGAACAGAGGAAGAGAGTTCTTCTTTTCTAAAATTCTCAGAGCAAGCGAATGCGGGGAAGAAGAGGAAGTTCTCCAAACAGTTGCCTTTTATAGGCACGGGGATACGCAGAGATACGCGGCGCGTGACCCAAGGGACGCTGCAGCGAACCGTCGCTTGACGCGTGTAACAAAATCACTGCCGGTGACGAAGATCATGCGTCGCAACCCCGCCGCGAATCAGAAGCCGACACGTGGAGCAGTTCATTTAATGAACCGCGAGATCCGCGCGCCAAAAGGCGAAATTTCGCCGTTTCCCCAGGCCAGCTGGCGGCGTCATCATGACAGCGTAAAGTTCGCGCCCAGAAAACGCACCGGACATGCCCCGTCAGCATCTCCAAGAATGCTTTCTGAAGGTCGCGTCCCCTCTAAGGAGTTCGCGTCTGACCAACATCGCGTCTACCCTATAGACGCTGCGTCTTCAAAGTGGCTTCTACTTTTCAAAAAGAAGCCTGCGTCCAGTCTCCTGCGTCTGCTTTCAAAAAAGGAGCCTGCGTCCAGTCTCCTGCGTCTGCTTTCAAAAAAGGAGCCTGCGTCCAGTCTCCTGCGTCTGCTTTCAAAAAGGAGCCTGCGTCCAGTTTCATGCGTCTGCAAGACAGTTCAACAGTACACTGGCGCCAACAGACAACCAACTACTCCTAGCCAAAAACGCACCCGTGACAGACTAAAAAGCAATTGGGGAGGTCTAGGCTGTGTATCTAGACACTCAACACGATCGACTCTGATGGCTTCTAAGAGTTCAACAGTACACTCACGAAGACCAAATTCGGATAAGGTCAAACCCGAAGCATCAACAGTCCGGTCACAAAGGCGAACGCGGTTTAAGTCCAAAGTATTCCGAAATCCGTCCCATTCAACTGCGGAATATCGGAAACTTTGGAGGGGGTTCTGTAGGCTGTCTAAAAATGACTAACCAGGCAAGCCACCAAAGAAGCAGTCTCAAAGACGCAAAGGATTGAAGCCCGCATCTCAACTTCAAGACGCGTCGGCCTGAAGCCCGCGTCTCAACTTCAAGACGCGTCGGCCTGAAGCCCGCGTCTCAACTTCAAGACGCGTCGGCCTGAAGCCCGCGTCTTAAACATCAAAGCGCGTCGGCCTGAAGCCCGCGTCTCAACTTCAAGACGCGTCGGCCTGAAGCCCGCGTCTCAGCATCCAAGGCGCGTCCGGCCTGAAGCCCGCGTCTCAGCATCAAGGCGCGTTTAGTCTGAAATCCGCGTCTCAGTTGCAACCGCCCAGATCGTGGGGAGTCAGTTACCGCGCGTATCGCGGGTAACGGCCCTCATTCAGGCGCATTTTTAGGGGGCACGATCACCCCCTAAGACCCCTATAAATAGCCCTGTTGGCTATGAAGGAAGGGTCGAAGAATTGGATTCAGTGGGAGAAGAAGGTCGAGTGATCAATTAAGGTCGGCATTTTTGAATCCAGAGGGTCAGAAGATCAAGGCATCGAGAGAGAGAAGCCCGACGTCAACGACCGAGAGAGAAGAGATTCTTCAACAGGCTTACTGAGTACTAGCCTATCTTCGCCTACCTCCTCTTTGAGAGTTTGGTAGCCGGAGCTGAGTTACTCCCCTACCGGCCGAAGAGAAGACCCCCGACGGTCCAGGACGGTCATCTGGTCAACGGAGAACAAGATTCACTCTCCATCGCCACACGAAGAACCCAGATTTAAACAAAGGGAAGATTCAAGCATCCTCCCTCCCTTGTAGTCGGAATATTGTTTTGTTGTAATCTTTCAACTGATTCAAGGAAATTTTACGGCAAAATCTCTTTTCCGTACCGAACACTACTAACTCTTGGATAATGCTGCTAACTCATATGAATCATTAGATGTTTATAATTTCAAGTCTTGTGCCTAACAAGTCTCTTTAACTCCCACTGAAGATGAGTGTTATTTTTTATCTTAATAAGGTTTTTGTGATTTCCTCCATGTGATTCATGTGTGCCTCATTTAGAGCCTTGTTCCTTAACAAGAGCCTTGATGGAACATGATGATGTGATCACCTTAGCATGCTAACAAATTAATGCACTACCTTCTTATTTCATTCTAACTAAATTATGACTTTGATGATTTAATAAATCTAACATTCTTATTATGCATAACTAAATTGTGAATCTCAAATTCTTAAGTTTCATTCTTGTGAACTTATTGGAGCCTACGATCTAAGGAGGCCACCTAACAAGCTAAGAGAGGAACATCTTAACAAATTGGGACAACTCTTTGACTTGATGAAGCAAGATAGACAATATGACAATGAATCTACATGAGGCACAAATAATCCAAGAGATTAGTAAGTGAGTAGTGTAGAGTTGTTAGTTCGTCATGGCTTTCTTTCTATCTGATTAATTTTTTTTAATTTTTAAAGAAACTTTCTTTTTCAAACAAAGTCCGTTTTTCTACTTTTTCAAACACCATTTCATTCACCGTTTTCATTTTACCTTTCTTGCTTTCATTCTTCTTTTCTTCACACAAAATTCATCATCTTCTTTTTACTTTTCTTTTCCATTTCTTAACAAAGAAGAACATTCATTTTCTTTTCAAAACAAGAATAATAAGAACTGAGAAAGCTTCCATCGCAAGCCCTCCCTGTGGATACGACCTGTTATAGCTTTTACTACAAACGGTAGTTCAAAGGAGCATATTAACATGACTAACTAACCTCTAACTAATAACTACTAACTCTTAGATGATGCTAACTCATATGATTCATTGGATATTTATAATTTCTAGTCTTGTGCCTAACAAGTCTCTTTAATTCCCAATGAAGATGAGTGTTATTTTTTATCTTAATAAGGTTTTGTGATTCCTCCATATGATTCATGTGTGCCTCATTTACAGTCTTGTTCCTTAACAAGAGCCTTGATGGAACATGATGATGTGATCACCTTAGTATGCTAACAAATTAATACATTAGCTTCTTATTTCATGCTAGCTAAATTATGGCTTTGATGATTTAATGAATCTAATATTCTTGTTATGCATAACTAAATTGTGAATCAAATTCTTAAGTTCCATTCTTTTGAACCTATTGGAGCCTTTGATCTAAGGAGGCCACCTAACCATGCTAAGAGAGGAACATATCAATAAATTGGAACAACTCTTTGACTTGATGAAGCAAGATAGATAATATGCCAATGAATCTACATGAGACAAAAATCATCCAAGATATTAGTAAGTTAGTAGTGTACAGTTGTTAGTTAGTCATGACTTTCTTCTGACTAAAACTCTTCTAATTTCTAAGGAAACTTTCTTTTTCAAACAAAGTCCATTTTTCTACTTTTTCAAACATCATTTCATTCACTGTTTTCATTTTACCTTCCTTACTTTCATTCTTCTTTTCTTCACACAAAAAAATTCATCATCTTCTTTTTACTTTTCTTTTCCAATTCTGAAACAAAGAAGAACATTCGTTTTCTTTCCAAAAACAAGAACAACAAAAATTAAGAAAGCTTCCATCGCAAGCTTTCCCTGCGGATATGACCCGTTATAGCTTTTGCTACAAATGATAGTTCGAAGGAGCATATTAATTCTTCAATCATATCCAGAGCTTGAACATTAATACACGGACTTTCACTGTTTACTCTAAACTCTTGCTCTTGCTCTTTTATTTTCCCTTCGAATAAATTTTTGGCGCCGTTGTCGGGGAGGGTGATGGTTTTTTGTTAGTTTTTGGAACTAAACAAAATTTTCTTTCTGTTGCAGGTTACATGTTTTAGAAATAGGAAACTAAGCATTGCAGTAACATATAAGTGGTCTTGGGCCTCTGCTCTAGAAAGCAGAGACCAAGTACCCCAAGTTTGCCGCGTTTTCTCGGCTTTTGCCGCGTTTTCATAATAAGGAGTTGACTACTAATAATCTTTTTTACAGGGTCGCTTGCTTTGCAAGATTTAGCTTATTGCAAATTGTTTCTTGTATGCCATCACCAGGACCCTGCTAATAACCAATGATCGGGGCGGAACTAGCACTTTTAAAATGTATGTTTTATGAAATCAATGTAAAAATATATATGTGCTAATGTTCCCTCGATACTTCTGTTATAGTATTGGCTCAACGGGTCGAATCCACAGGGACGGGAGGCGATAGTAGCATTAACAGTCTTTATTCACGTCGGTGGTTAACAATTCTTCTTTGTTAAAAGAATTAGAAAAAGAAAAAGAAAAGAAAAGAAATTCAGAATGTGATAGGTGAGGAGAGCGATCAAAGCGATGTAAAAATAAAAGAGAAGTGGTTTGGAAAACAAATAGAAAAGAAGATGAAGCTTATGGTAAAGAAGATGAAACAAAGGTTAAACAAAGAAGATGGAGAAAACACGATGAAAAGATAAAAGAAGTGTTTTGAATCAACTTTTAAAACAAGATAAAATAAAACTCATGGCTACTAACTACCAATTGCTCCACTAACTATGCTAACCTCTTAGTGATAGTTGCCTCACATGGATCCTTGGCCATCACTAATCCTTGGCTTCAAGAGACGATACAGAGCATGACCGATAAGATTGTTCTTCTACATTCAAACAACACATCCATACCGCATAACAAGTTGCAAGCTACTGTTAAATCATCAAAACCGGTTAGAGGTGAGCATGAAATAAAGAAGACATTGCAAGTTAGTAAGTTAGTGGGTAGGTGTCAGAAATGTTAGAATGTTAGAATCCATCATCATAAGCCATCAATGGTTCTTGCAAGAGCAAGGCCTTGTAGCGGCTATTAGATTCATATGGATTATCAAATAAGTGGTTAGATGGTTAGTGGTTAGTAGTTAGATTGCCATGAGAAGAAAAGTTAGCTAAGAATCATGTAGAAGATGGACAAGATTACATTGGAGAAGAAAGGAGGCACCTTTACATAGATTGTCACCATCTATTACATCAATCCCTCTCTATCTCTCTCTGAATCTCTCAGCCCTACTACAAGATCTAACAAGAAAAGAAAATATAAAATACAAGAAATTAAGAACCCTACCCTACTATACTAAAACATAGAAACCCTAGCCTAAATCAAAACTGCTTTCGTTTAGGGCCTCTGCAGGGATTTATATAGGCGAAGGATGCTTCTAGAAGACGAGACGGGCCCACGTGTTGAAATCGACGCGTGGGCGCGCCAAATTGCCGCGGAATCTCGGCATTTGTCGCGTTTTCACACACAAAACCAGGGAGTTAGGTCCTTGGTTTTGGCGAGGAACTGTTCCTGGCTTCGAGGACTTTCTAGTATTTTCCAATTCTGATATTTTCGCCCGAATATTCGTCTGACGTGCGCAAAGGTCTAGGTTCAATGCATCTTCTAGATGTTCCCTTACTTGGTCTTCAAGAAATCTGGAATTAATTACCCGAAAATGGGGTTAATTAAGCTCTTATTACTCCTTTGCCCTTAAACTCTTGATTAACCTGCAAGAGAGACCAAAACACGATTTAAACCGACATTTTATTCATAAATCGGTAGGGAATCCGATATAATAATGCATAATTGTAGACTAATCACACCCTCACACTTATCTTTTACTCATCCCGAACAAATAAGAAAAAGAAAAACTATACTAAAATGTTATTGCACCACTTTCGTGGGTGACGCGATTGCACTGAGGGTGTGCAACAAGCCGTTAAACCTCTAGGTTACCCCTAGAGGAGGAGTGTTGGCTCCTGAGGGTTTTTAGCGGATTGCACCCACAAAATCCATAAAGAAAGAAGACAAATATTAGTATTTTGAAAACATATTTGAAGGAGAGACAAGTTACGAAATATTTTTGCAAAAATATAAGCGATCTAAGGTCATAAGTCCACCAAAAATTATTCTTCCTTAAACTTAGTCTCTATGCAAGATCTTGTCTTCACTAAAGATAAGAATTCAAAATTGGATTGAATATTTTATCCTTCATAAAACTTAGATAATATGCACTTTGTGATAGTGAAAATTTCTGGGATTTCAACTCTAACCATCAAACCATTTATTTTTTATATATATATTTTTTTTTCTTTTTCTTCTTTTTTTCTTTCCTTAGTTTTCTTAGGCTTTTTAGTTCACCCATGTAGCGAGCCTATAACTGATGACTCCCAGACCAGACGGTTTTAGGGCACCAGATGAGAAACATCCCTCGGGTTTAAGGACTCGAGTAAACAGGCCACAAACTAAGGGGGATTATTTGTTTCTTTTGACCACCGTTAGGCGTGAATAATCATACTTCTTGAGGCATACTTATCCAGCTTACTAAGTGATTTTTTTCTCGTATATATGTATTTTTTCTTTATAGCATTTTAGGTCTTTGTATCCATCCCAAAAATTGTGTACATGTGAAGTGCATACTATCTAAGACAAAAAATTCAAGATAAAATTATCTCTCCAATTTATCTTACTTAGCCTATAATTTTAAACAAGATCCATTATTTCGACTAGGTTTAAAATGTCATAATTAAGGTTTTCTTAATTTCTAAGATCATCTTAATTTTCTTAAAAATAGATCAAAACTTTGTCTCTTATTTCAAAAAAAATTTAAAGGAAGAGAAAATTCTTATACAAAAGGGAAGATTTTTAAAAGTATCCTAAAGGAATTGTAAAAGAAAGAAAATCTAAAAACTCTATGTTAGTAAACCCTCTCCCACACTTATCTCATGCATTGTCCTCAATGCATCGTGATGTACGTATACATGAAACAAATAGAGAGGAAGGAAAAATTACCTCAAGGTGTGTGGTTCTGGTGGTGGTCTGATTGGTCCACGAAATGCGGCCCAATCCAATATGCGTGGAATCCGGAGGAACCCACCAGAGACCTCTATAATACAACCTACTAGAATGATGTATATATTTATGTTTTTTATTAGAATTTAACCCTATCTAATTTCCAAAATTTCAAAATAATTTCAGAGTCATATCATCAAGATCCTTGTCCCAGAATGGAATGATTGATTTGGACTCAGGAAGTACATGAACTAATATCGACTCAGGAAAAAGACATAAGTCAAGTAAAGGTTCGGGAGTCGAGATTGGTTCAGGAAGTGGGTCCAAATCAAGAAGATAAAATTCAAGTCTACGTTTATTTCCCCATGATGGAATGTGACTATCTAAGATTGGTGATTCAAGTTCAAGAATGGCAGGTATGGGAATCAAAACTGACTCTAAAATGTTGCTTAAATTAGGTAACAAAACATGAGTTAATATTAATTCAGGAATTTGAGCTGGATCACAAATTTGAGGATCAAAGTTACATTCCTCATTGAGTTCAATTCCATAAAAATGAGAACTTGCCAATTTATTGATGGGACTTTTAAAAGTATGAAATTGGTCATGTTCAATATGATGATCATAAAAGATTGGTGATTTAATTTCATAATGGACTGGCACTGGATCCAATACTAACTCGGAAAAAGGCCTGAATTCAGGTAAAAACACCTCAGTCAATATTGAATCAGGAAGTGAAATTGAATTACCAACTTGAAGTTCAGGATCATATTCATGCTCAAGTTCAATTTCAGGAAAAGGATAACTTGTCAAAATGTCAATGGGATTTTAACATTTAAAGTTTGGACAAGTTCAGATGGGTGTGCTAAAATTGAATCTTGGTGTCCAAAATGACAAGAGTCCTAGGTCAGATCAATAGAGTTGGGGATAGCTGAATTGGTCAAAGGTTGATAAGATAGAGTTTCCTCATTCCTATAAATGCTAACCAATTGACTCAATTGTGTTTCCAACCTATTGATAGACTCGGTAGAAGATTTTTAAAATTTTAGCGCGGACTCTTGCAAGGCTTCTATACTCTTTTCTAGATGTGATGTATCTTCAAGTAGTTGTTCTAGAAAAGGAGTGTAGGAATCTTGGCTTCTAAAACAATAAGAGTCATGAGTGAAATTGATAGAGTTAGATATATTTGGATTGGTCAAAGGTGGAGAAGAGAGTGTTTTTTTGTTCTTATAAATGTTGACCAATTTACTTAATTGTGTTTTCAACTTATCAATAGACTGAGAAGAAGATTTTTAAAATTGTAACGCAGACTCCTGCAAGATTTCTATACTCTTTTCTAGACTTGATTTTTCTGCAAGTGAATGTTCCAGAATGGGAGTATAAGAATCTTAGTTTTGGAAATTTTGTGAAGATTGTCAGTCCAACATGTTTTGAGATTGAAGCTTAGACTCACATAAGAGTTCCTTACTCGTTTCTAGGGCAGATGGTTGTTCATTATGAGGAGGTGAAACTGAGTAACACTCTTGAAAATATTGTGGAATTGAAGAGGCCAATATTTTCTGACGTTGTCGCTCGGCCTCTTATAGGTTGGCTTCTATACTCTTTTCTAACTCGGATTTTTCTTCAATGGGAGGTCTAGAAAAAGGAGTATAGGAAGAGAAATTGGGAAATGAATATTGTGTAAATTGTGGACAAGGTGGACACGGTGGACAAGGAGGTTGAAAATTTAACTCGGGGAGGTGAATCCCCATTAACTCTGTGAAGAGTTGAAATTATTTTAGAAATTATAGTCATAAGATTGTGGGTATGGGTTGTATTGATTCGGATAAGGCCAACCCAGTGTATTTGGTTGGTTCATATTGTGAAAAACTGGGTTGGAATAATCCGAGTTGAATGAGGTCGGTGTGAAATATGGATTCATATTCGGATTGAAAGAATTGTTATTGTTGAATTCCATTTCACAAATAATCACAAACAAAAAAGAAAGAACAAACAACAAAAAAAGAAAGAAAGAAAAGACAAAATCAAAACCAAGCCTATATTAAGGTTGACCTAGACCTGACGACTCCTAACTGGTCGATTACCCGGGGGAGGTTTTGCTTGAATCCGACCACAAGCTAATCGGTCAGGTAGGGGCAAAATACGGTGGGAGGTATCCGTGCGTAAGCAACGGGCTTAATTACGTCAAATCACGGTATCTTCGAGGCGTAACCTCTTAATCCCTAACCTTAGACAACGATTTCACAAGAGTAAGATTCAAAACAAGTTCCACCCTCGGTCAATCACTTAATGAGTCCGAGATGTCCCTAGGGGCCAACGTCTATCAATTTTTATTAGGGCTTGGGTGTGTGAGTGGGGAGGTGATTTTAGGCTAAGAAAGGGCGATGAAATGCCCACCTTATCTTATATGGGTTTTGCCCTTAATTTCAATTCGTGCAAGTGTGCAATATAGAGAAGAATATAATACAAAGCGAATAAATCACCCACGTGTTTGTCCTATGCTATATACAATGCCATATGTACACCTTAATCCAGATCACAACAACAGAACAAAATACAGTATATTGAAATTAAATTGACACGTGCCTAAATGCAAATGTTTTAAACCGTTTTAAAAGCGTCCAAATACCGTATTTTAGTTCTTTAATTTATTGCAGTGTGTAGGCAATCAAAGCAGGAAAGTAATAGTACAGATCCACTAGCTATTACAATTGACACATCCCAGCGCAACAAGATACACAATGGTTACAAAATAGCCGCGTTGGCGCGGCAAATGTCGCGTTTGCGTGGCTTTTCTTTAGAAGTTGGGTCCCTGCTTCCTAGAGCAGGGAAATGCAAAGCTAAAGTTTGTTCTGCAATATTAAGCCCCTGTAAAGATTATCCTGCACACCAAAATAGAGAAGAAAATATTAACAAAAACGTGAAATTAAAACCATTCCCATTCCCCGGCAACGACGCCAAAAATTTGATCGGGGCGGAACTAGCACTTTTAAAATGTATGTTTTATGAAATCACTGTAAAAATGTATATGTGCTAATGTTCCCTCGATACTTCCGTTATAGCGTTGGCTCAACGGGTCGAATCCACAGGAACGGGAGGCGATAGAAGCATTAACAGTCTTTATTCATGTCGGTGTTAACAATTCTTATTTGTTAAAAGAATTAGAAAAAGAAAAGAAAAGAAAAGAAATCCAGAATGTGATAGGTGAGGAGAGCGATGAAAGCGATGTAAAAATAAAAGAGAAGTGGTTTGGAAAACAAATAGAAAAGAAGATGAAGCTTATGGTAAAGAAGATGAAACAAAGGTTAAACAAAGAAGATGGTGAAAACACGATGAAAAGATAAAAGAAGTGTTTTGAAATCAACTTTTAAAACAAGATAAAATAAAACTCATGGCTACTAACTACCAATTGCTCCACTAACCATGCTAACCTCTTAGTGATAGTTACCTATCATGGATCCTTGGCCATCACTAATCCTTGGCTTCAAGAGATGATACAGAGCATGGCCCATAAGATTGTTCTTCTACATTCAAACAACACATTCATACCACATAACAAGTTGCAAGCTAGTGTTAAATCATCAAAACCGGTTAGAGGTGAGCATGAAATAAAGAAGACATTGCAAGTTAGCAAGTTAGTGGGTTAGGTATCAGAAATATTAGAATGTTAGAATCTATCATCATAAGTCATCAATGGCTCTTACAAGAGCAAGGCCTTGTAGAGGCTATTAGATTAATGTGGATTATCAAGTAAGTGGTTAGATGGTTAGTGGTTAGTAGTTAGATTGCCATGAGAAGAAAAGTTGCTAAGAATCATGTAGAAGATGGAGAAGATTACATTAGAGAAGAAAGGAGGCACCTTTACATAGATTGTCACCATCATTACATCAATCCCTCTCTATCTCTCTCTGAATCTCTCAGCCCTACTACAAGATCTAACAAGAAAAGAAAATACAAAATACAAGAAATGAAGAACACCTACCCTACACTATACTAAAACATAGAAACCCTAACCTAAAATCAAAACTGCTTGCGTTTAGGGCCTCTGCAGGGGTTTATATAGGCGAAGGATGCTTCTAGAAGATGGGCCCACGTGTCAAAAATCGACGCGTGGGCCCGCCAAATTGCCGCGGAATCTCGACCTTTGCCGCATTTTCGCGGCAAAACCAGGGACTTAGGTTCCTGGTTTTGGCGAGGAACTTCTCCTGGCTTCGAGGACTTTCCTAGTATATTCCAATTCTGGTATTTTTGCCCGAATATTCATCTGACGTGCGCAAAGGTCTAGGTTCAATGCATCTTCTAGATGTTACCTTGCTTGGTCTTCAAGAAATTCGAAATTAATTACCCAAAAATGGGGTTAATTAAGCTCTTATTACTCCTTTGCCCTTAAACTCTTGATTAACCTGCAAGAGAGACCAAAACACGGTTTAGACCGACATTTTATTCATAAATCGGTAGGGAATGCGATATAATAATGCATAATTGTAGACTAATTAACCAACAGTAAAAAGTTTGTTGAAAAGTTAAAAAATTGATCAGACATTTGCATCCTAGGCACGTGTCTTTTCAATTCCTTTACTTTACTATTGAAGAGTGCTGGAGTAAGGTATGTGCACATAGCATATAGAATAGAACTCATCTCTTGGTTGATTTAATAGCTTTAAGTGAATCTTGTTTGCATATTCTGTACACTTGCACAAATTGACTTTAAGGGCACCACTCAAATAAACAAGGTGGGGATTTCATCACCCTTTCTTACCCAAAAATCATATTCCAAGCACTCACAATCTCAAACGTAATCTAACAATTGATAGACGTTGGCCCTAGGGACATCCGGACTCGATAGTAGATTAACTGTGGTTGGAACTTGTTTTGAATCATACTCCAGTCAAATCAGTGTCTAAGATTGGGGATTAAGAGGTTAAGCCTCGAAGATACCGTGGTTTGGCATAATTAAGGTCCGTTGCTTACGCACGGATACCTCCTAGCATCGTATTTTGCCCCTACTTGGTTGATTAGTTGGTGGTCTGATTCAAGCAACAACCTTTCCCGGAGAATCGCCCAGTTAGGAGTCGTCTAAGTCCAGGGATCCTATATAGGCTTGGTGATTGTTTTTCTTTGTTATTGTTTGTTTTTTTTTCATTTTTGTTTGTTTGTTGGGTGAACGTTGTTTGTGTTGTGCATGCAAGAGTGGTACAGAGATCCAGCTACATCAAGGCTTGTTAGAAATACTACACTTGCACACACACCGCCTCCTGAGATAAATTCAATCATGGCCAATCACGTTTCACTTCAGGACAAGTTTTATCCGATATGTATTTCACTTCCCTCCTGCATTTTATTACCTGAAGCTAATGGAAACAACTTTGAGCTGAAGCCCCAATTCATAAACACGCTCCCTAGGCTCCATGGCTTAGAGTTTGAGGATATGTACTTCTTCATTTGGTAGTTTAAAAAAGTATGATTGACGATGAGAATTTTCCAACTGGAGAAAGATGCTGCTAGACTGAGATTTATCCGCTTTGCACTTAAGGACATGGCCAAGAAGTGACTGTACAACTTGTGTGTTAGTTTTATTTCATCATGGGATGACTTTGTTAAGGTTTTTCTTATGAAATTCTACCCCATCCATAAGAATGTCCTCATCAGGAAGAACATTATGCAGTATAGAAAGGAAGCCAATAAACCATTCTGAAAGTATTTTGAATGGTTTAAGGATTTATTAACCCAGTGTCCTCACCATGGAATAGAGAAGTGGCGGCAGTGTCAAATTCTCTATGACAGGTTAGATTACCAGACCAAGTCACTCATTGTGACTATGTGTCAAGAATAATTTTTAAAGAAATATGAGGATTAGGGTTGGGACTTATATGAAGCCCTAGCTGAGAAAATCATTCAGTGGGAGTCTTCCCCTAAAAAGACTAGCCTTATAACTTTCAGAACTGATATGCATTCCATTGAGTCCTCTATAGTTGCTGACGCTAAAATCACACAATTGATGAGGAGATTAGAACTACTTGAGGCTTGGAAGCCAAAGTCAGTGAACCAGATCAATCCAACATATGTAACTAGACCGGTGATAGAAGCTAAACCTGCACACAAAATACGAAATTTCAGAACTTTTAATAAAAATGTGCAAGTGCTCAATTCTTACCGCTATAGCAAGTGGCTATGTGGGTCGTGATCCACAAGGAGGGTTTTGCGATAGAAGCGTTTACGTTTCTTTATTGAAATCTTAATGAAGATAAAACGAAGATTCTTCTTTGTTTAAAGAAATGAAAAATGAAAACAAGTTATGTTAAAGTTAGAAAGAAAATGAGAGATGAAGAAGGTGGAGAGAAATGGAGAATGACTATTTAAAAAGAAAGGGGAAAGAAAGCGACTATGTACAAATGAGTCGAAAAAGAATGATTTGGAAGAGGTGGTGATCTATACTAAAGAAATAAAAGAAAAGAAAGAAAGAAGAGTGAAGAAATACTTACCTAGTTGATTGATGACTTACCTGGAAACCTTGCATGTTCTACCTTGCTTGGAGGCGTTCAACGTATAGATCATAGGATCGAGCTCAGTCCCCGTTCGCATTATATCATCAAGCGGCACAAGAATGAAGTGATACGGATCTTGAGGAGGAGAACGTCTTCATGAACTATCGTTGGCACTCACACAACATCGTTATACTTATGCTTCTGGCTTCACTTGCAAACTCATCAAAAACAAAGGAGGTAAAATAGAAAGATGAAGAAGGAAACAAAAGAAAATACGAACATAAAAAGAAGCTTTTACCTTTATTACTTGCAGAAACAATGGAAGAAAGGAGGAGGGTACATCGGTGTCACTCTCAACATCAACCTCTCTCTCTTACTTACATAAATCTTCATCTAACCTAAGCTTACATACAAATTACATAAAAAGAAAAAAAACCTAAACTACAAGAAATGAAAACTAGGCTAAATCCTATCTCTGCATGGTCGTCCCATTTTCAGCGAACATACTGGCTTTTTATAGGCAAAACCCACACGAGGAGGATCCCGGGGAGATCGGGGGAGCAAACGCTCCCCCTAACTCCCCAACCAAGCCGCGGAAACGCGGCTTGGGCCGCGTTTCCGCGGCCAGGGTGTGGCCAGGTGGCCACACCCTGTGGTGGGTCGCCCTGGTTTCGCTTTCTGCTTTTATCTTCAGTTGGTTTTTCAGTTTGAGTCCCGTATTGTGACGAAATGGCCTTGGATTCTTTGCTTTTAACCGATCAATTCTGAGAGGATTCTTCTCAACCGATTCTCAACCTCTTGATTTTGCCCTGATTCAGTGAGCTCGAATTAATTCTGATTTAACTCAGAATTTTGGTGGGCTTTTGGGCTCATTTCTCTTCATCTCCTTAAGGAATGGGCCTGCAAATAAATTAAGCATTTAATTAGAACAATGCAGATTTTATTCTATAATAAGTATGGAAATATGATACTAAATATGCAACATTAGCGACCAATCACACCCCCATACCTATCTTTTGCTCGTCCTCGAGCAAAACAACTAAACTATACTAAGGATTATTAGACCACTTTCGCAGGTCACGCGATTGCACTGAGCATGTGCAACAAGCCGTTAAACCTCTAGGTTTCCCCTAGAGGACGAGTTTTGTCTCGTGAGGGTTTTCAGCAGATTGAACCCACAAAATCCATAAAGAAAGGGAAATAAAGAGTTAGTATTTTCGAAAAGCATTTTGAAAGGGAAAATATTTGAAATATAATTGTAAGATCTAAGCAATCTATAAGTTATAGGAAAACTGAATTTTTCATTCTCAAACTTAGTCTCTATTCAGAAATTTGTTATCAATTAAAGTAAGGAGTCAAATTGTACTTTTCATCTATTCTATTACTTTACCCTAAGTCATATGCACTTGTGACTGTGAAAATTTTGACTAAGGGTTCATTAACTCTAACTCTTATGCCTTATTTATTTATATATATATATATATATATTGGTGGTATTATTTCTTAGCTTTATTAGGCTTTCTAATCTGCCCATGTAACGAGCCTTTAATCGATGACTCCCAAACCAAACGGTCTTAGGGCACCGGGTGAGAAGACGCTCCTAGGACTTAAGGACTCGAGCAAACAAGGCCACAAAACTAAGGATTTTATTATATGAACCTCTTTTAGGCGTGAATACTTATGCTTTATTAGGCACAAATACCCAGCTTAATCAGAGGATTTTTATATATATTTTTCTTTTCAAACTTATCTAATCATCTTTCGCATAAATACTAAGGCTTACTTAGGCCAAAGCACCTAGATAATCAATAATTAGATTTGTTTATTCCTTTTTTTTTATAAGGCATAAAAATCTTGTTTTTGAACCCTAAGTGTGTAAGTGTATGAAGTGTGCATATTTCATTAAGGTAAAGATCAAGACTAAATTACTTTGACAAATTATCTTCCTAACTCTAAATATCAAACAAATAATCTTATTTTGACCAAGTATAAGAAATCCTAATTTGGATTTTCCTATTCCT
This sequence comes from Agave tequilana, assembly GCA_038442645.1. Lineage (NCBI taxonomy): Eukaryota > Viridiplantae > Streptophyta > Magnoliopsida > Asparagales > Asparagaceae > Agave > Agave tequilana. The sequence continues at coordinate 119,787 of JAVJIF010012037.1, read as the reverse complement.
TAAAATTAACTTAATTTCTTACAAAAATATGTCAAAATATTGTTTCTCTTTTAAAAAAGTTTTTAAAAGTAAAGAAAATGTTAAAATGTTTTTTTATTTTAAAAACTAAGTTATGTTAGACCCTCCCCCACACCTATCTCATGCATTGTCCTCAATGTATGAATTAATGCATAGATGCATGAAAAAGAAGAAAGGGAAGGAAAATGTTACCTTAAGGTGGTGGTTCCGGTGGTGGTCTGATTGGTCCACGAAATGCGGCCCAATCGACTTTTCATTGGGTTCGGAGGAACCCACCAGAAATTTCACTAATATAACCCATTAAAATTGTGTATCCATGAAGGATTTTTATTAAGTATTTGACCCATCTAATTTCCAAATTCCATAAATGATTTCAGAGTCAAATTTGTCAACCACCTCGTCCCAAAATGGAGTATGAAATGATAGAACGGTTGACTTGGACTCAGGAAGTATAGGAACTAATACCGACTCAGGAAGGTGACTTAAGTCAAGTAAAGGTTCAGGAGTCGAGACTGGTTCAAGAAGTGTGTCCAAGTCAAGAAGTTGAAACTCAAGTCCACATTGATTTTCCAACAATGGAATGTGACTTAATATTGGTGATTCATGTTCAGGAATGATAGGTGGGGGAATCAAAACTGACTCTAACATATTACTCAAGTTTGGTAACAAAACAGGAGTCAAGATTGATTCAGAAAGTTGAACTGGATCACAGATTTGAAAATCTAGGTCACATATCTCATTGAGTTCAATATCAAAAAAATGAGAACTTGCCAATTTGTCAATAGGATTTTCAAAAGTGTAAAATTGGTCAAGTTCAATATGATCATCAAAAATGGGTGATTCAGTTTCATGATGAATTGGCACAGGATCCAATGTTGACTCAGGGAAAAGATTAAAATCAGGTGAAGATACCGGAGTCATTATTGAATCAGGAAGTAAAATTGAATCCCTAAGTTGGGGTTCATGATCATATTCATTTCAAGTTCGATTTCAGGCAAGGGATAACTTGCCAAACTATCAATATTATTTGGAGTTTGGGTAAGTTCAAATGACATTTCTGAAATGGAACCTTGATTTCCAAAACTACATGACTCTTCGGCTCTAATAGAATGGTTAGTGACATCAGAACTGGTCAAACGGTGAGAACGTAGAGATTCGACCATCATATCTATGTCACGATTTCGAGCATTTTGAGCATGAGTCATGGCTTCAAGCATCTTTTCATAGTTGATGGATTCATTATTTGATGATGAAAGATGAAGTGTTGTCTTGGAAGTGGTAATGAAATTGTGAGTCCATCAGATTTTGTGATTGTTGTTTAGACTCACGCATACTCCTTTCCAAAATTGATGGTTTTCTCTTTTGGACTGGTGGAACTGAGTATGACTCTTGGGGATATTGTGGACTAGGTGGATAAGGGGGACAAGTTGGTTGAAAATTATGCTCGGGGGAGGTGAATCCCCACTGACTCGGTGAAGAGTTGAAATTATTATGGAAATTATAGTTATTAGATTGCGGGCATGGGTTATATTGATTCAGATAAGACGAATCCGGCACACTAGGTTGGTTAAAGTCATGATATGCCGGGTTGGTAATATCCGAAAATGAACTCGGTGTGTAATATGGATTATTATTAAAGTTGAAAAAATTATTATTATAAGTCATATCACACAATAGAATACAAAAAAGAAAGCAAAAACAAACAAATAAGCAAACAAATAAAAAGAGAAAATTCTAACTAAGTTAGGGTAGACCTATGACCTAGACGACTCCTAACTGATTAGACAGTCCACGGGAGGTCTAATGCAGACTTTGACCACAAGCTAATCAGCCAGGTCAAGGCAGGTTGGTGAGAGATTTTCCGTCAAAGACGTTCCTTAATTAAATAACCACCAACTTTGGGCTTTCGGCCCTTAATCCCTTTCCTCGACACTGATTTTGTAGGAGTCAAATTCCAACACCTTTCCCCCTTAGGATAATCTCCTAATTGAGTCCGAGATGTCCCTAGGGCCAACGTCTACTCATTTTTAGTTAGGCTTGGGTTAGTGAGTGCTTGGAATCTGATTTTTGGGCTAAGGAAGGGTGATTAAATCCCCACCTTATCTTGTTATGGGTTAGTGCCCTTAAGATAAGTTTGTGCAAGTGTACAAGATATGTAAATAAGATTCACTCAAAGCAATGAAAATCAACCAAGAGATGAGTCCTATTTACATGCAATGCGAACGTACCCTGCTCCAGCACTCTTCAACAGTAAAAATAAATGAATTGAAAAGATACGTGCCTAAAATGCAAACGTCTAATCAAATTTTTTATCTTTTTCAACAAGTATTTTACTGTTGGTTTATTAGCAGGTTTATGGTGATGGAATATAAGAAATAAAGTTGCAGCAAGCTATGTTTTTGCAAAGCAAGCACCCTGCACAAAACTATTAGTAGTCAACTCTTCTTTGCCGCGGATCCGCGGCTTTGGCCGTGAAAACGCGGCAAATCAGAGGGCCCTTGGTCTCTGCTTTCTAGAGCAGAGGCCCAAGACCACTTGTATGTTACTGCAATCTTAATTTCCTGCTTTGCTTTCCCTATAACCTGCAACAAAGAAGAAAATTCGTTTTAGTTCTAAAAAATTTTCAATAAAAATTCAGATTTCAATAAAAACGTTACCCTCCCCAGCAACGGCGCCAAAATTTGATTGAAGCTAAACCTGCACACAAAATATGAAATTTCAGAACTTTTAATAAAAATGTGCAAGTGCTCAATTCTTACCGCTATAGCAAGTGGCTATGCGGGTCGTGATCCACAAGGAGGGTTTTGCGATAGAAGCGTTTACGTTTCTTTATTGAAATCTTAATGAAGATAAAACGAAGATTCTTCTTTGTTTAAAGAAATGAAAAATGAAAACAAGTTATGTTAAAGTTAGAAAGAAAATGAGAGATGAAGAAGGTGGAGAGAAATGGAGAATGACTATTTACAAAGAAAGGAGAAAGAAAGCGACTATGTACAAATGAGTCGAAAAAGAATGATTTGGAAGAGGTGGTGATCTATACTTAAGAAATAAAAGAAAAGAAAGAAAGAAGAGTGAAGAAATACTTACCTAGTTGATTGATGACTTACCTGGAAACCTTGCATGTTCTACCTTGCTTGGAGGCGTTCAACGTATAGATCATAGATCGAGCTCAGTCCCCGTTCGCATTATATCATCAAGCAGCGCAAGAATGAAGTGATACGGATCTTGAGGAGGAGAACGTCTTCATGAACTATCGTTGGCACTCACACAACATCGTTATAATTATGCTTCTGGCTTCACTTGCAAACTCATCAAAATAAAGGAGGTAAAATAGAAAGAGGAAGAAGAAAACAAAAGAAAATACGAACATAAAAAGAAGCTTTTACCTTTATTACTTGCAGAAACAATGGAAGAAAGGAGGAGGGTACATCGGTGTCACTCTCAACATCAACCTCTCTCTCTTACTTACATGAATCTTCATCTACCTAAGCTTACATACAAATTAAATAAAAAGAAAAGAAAAACCTAAACTACAAGAAATGAAAATTAGGTTAAATCCTATCTCTGCATGGTCGTCCCATTTTCAGCGAACATACTGGCTTTTTATAGGCAAAACCCACACGAGGAGGATCCCGGGGAGATCGGGGGAGCAAACGCTCCCCCTAACTCCCCAACCAAGCCGCGGAAACGCGGATTGGGCCGCGTTTCCGCGGCCAGGGTGTGGCCAGGTGGCCACACCCTGTTGGTGGGTCGCCCTGGTTTCGCTTTCTGCTTTTATCTTCAGTTGGTTTTTCAGTTTGAGTCCCGTATTGTGACGAAATGGCCTTGGATTCTTGGCTTTAACCGATCGATTCTAAGAGGATTCTTCTCAACTGGTTCTCAACCTCTTGATTTTTCCCTGATTCAGTGAGCTCGAATTAATTCTGATTTAACTCAGAATTTTTGTGGGCTTTTGGGCTCATTTCTCTTCATCTCCTTAAGGAATGGGCCTGCAAATAAATTAAGCATTTAATTAGAACAATGCAGATTTTATTCTATAATAAGTATGAAAATATGATACTAAATATGCAACATTAGCGACCAATCAACCGGCTTGCACCTATTGCCATGCCTTAACACACTTATTTGAGGAGTGTCCATTTTACCTGGCTCAACAGATGTTCTCTGATAGTATGAATGCAGCCTACGTCAGACCCAATTACAATCCTTACCCCATGACGTACAACCCGGGATGGAGGAATCATCCAAATTTTTCTTGGAGTCAGTCTGATCAAAAGCAGGCAAGACAACATCTTCCACATCAGTACACTGCTCAAACCCATCAACCCAGTTTCTATCAAAATCAACCAAATTTCAATTGAGTTACTAACACAATTTTCAGCCCGCTTACCAACATCAGCAACAAAATCATCCAGATAAGAAAGAGTCAGATTTAGAAAAAATGATAGAAACCTTGTCGAAAACTCAAGCCTCAATGATGACCAATCATAACCAAGTTATTAATAGGTTAGAGGTTCAAATAGGTCAATTGGCTAATGATTGAGCTTGAACCTGCACAAAAATACGAAATTTCAGAACTTAAAAATAGAGATGTGCAAGTGCTCAATTCTATCACAATAGCAAGTGGCTATGCGGGTCGTGATCCACAAGGAGAGTTAGCGATAGAAGCATTCAAGGTTTGTATTGAAATCTTTGTGAAGAAAAACGAAGGTCTTCTTTGTTTAAGAAATGAAAAATGAAAAAGAGTTAGGTTAATTTAGAAAGAAAGCGATAGATGGAGAAGATGGAGAAAAATGGAGAATGATTATTTACAAAGAAATGGAAAAGGAGTGATGAAAGAAATCGTGTTGGTGATCTAAACTAAGAAATAAAATAAAAGAAAGAAGATTAAAGAAGTACTTACCTAGTTTGGTTGATGACTTACCTAGAACCCTTGCATATTCTACCTTACTTCGGAGGCGTTCAACGCATAAGCCAGAGGATCGAGCTCAGTCCCCATTCGCATTATACCATCAAGACGAACAAGAATGAAGTGATATGAGTCTTGAGGAGGAGAACATCACCATGAATTATCGTTGGCACTCACACGACATTGTTATACTTATGCTTCTGGATTCACTTGCATGCTCATCAAAATCAAAAGAGGTAAAGTAGAAAGAAGAAGAAGAAAACAAAGTAAAGGCGAACATAAAACAAATTACCTTTTATTGATTGTAGAAATGATGGGAGAAAGGAGGAGGGTACATCGGTATCACTCTCAACATAAGCCTCTCTCTCTTACTTACATGAATCTCAATCTAACCTAAGCTTGCATACAATTAAAATTACATAAAAAGAAAACAAAAACCTATACTACAAAGTGGAAAACTAGACTAAATCCTATCTCTGCATGGTTGTCCTCCAGAGGCTCTGAAAATCCCTATATTTTTAGGCAAAACCCCACTTACAGGAGCGTATGAAGATAGGGGGAGCAAACGCTCCCCCTAACTCTCTAACCAAGCCGCGGAAACGCGGATTGGCCGTGTTTCCGCGGCCAGGGTGTGGCCAGGTGGCCACACCCTGTTGGTGGAGCTTCCCGGGTTCTCGTTTTGGCTTTATCTTCAGTTGGATTTGCAGTTTAAGTCCGAGATTTTGACGAAATGGCCTTTGATCTTTGCTTCAACCGATCGATTCTGGGAGGATTCTTCTCAACCGGTTTTCAACCTCTCTGATTTTACCCTGATTCACTGAGTTCGAATTAATTCTGATTTAATTCATAATTTGGTGGGCTTTTGGGCTCATTTCTCTTCACTCTCCTTTAGGAATGGGCCTGCAAATAAATTAAACATTTAATTAGGACAATGAAGAGTTTATTCTATAATAAGTATCGGAATATGATAATAAATGTGCAACATTAGCGACCAATCACACCCACATACCTATCTTTTGCTCGTCCTCGAGCAAAACAACTAAACTATACTAAGGATTATCACTGAGCATGTGCAACAAGCCGTTAAACCTCTAGGTTTTCCCTAGAGGACGAGTTTTGTCTCGTGAGGGTTTTCAGTGGATTACACCCACAAAATCCATAAAGAAAGAGAAACAAAAGAGTTAGTATTTTCGAAAAGCATTTTGAAAGAGAGAAATATTTGAAATATAATTGTAAGATTTAAGTAATCTATAAGTTATAGGAAAACTGAATTTTTCATTCCTAAACTTAGTCTCTATTCAAAAATTTGTTATCAATTAAAGTAAGGAGTCAAATTGTACTTCTCATCAGTCTATTACTTTACCCTAAGTCATATGCACCTTGTGATTGTGAAAATTTGACTAAGGGTTCTTTAGCTCTAACTCTTATGCCTCATTTTTATATATATATATATATATATATATATATATATATATATATATATATATATATATTGGTATTATTCCTTAGTTCTATTAGGCTTTCTAATCTGCCCATGTAACGAGCCTTTAATCGATGACTCCCAAACCAAACGGTCTTAGGGCACCGGGTGAGAAAACACCCCAAGGACTTAAGGACTCGAGCAAACAAGGCCACAAAACTAAGGATTTTATTATATGAACCCCTTTTAGGCGTGAATACTTATGCTTTATTAGGCACAAATACCCAGCTTAATCAGAGGATTTATATATATATATTTTTCTCAAACTTATCTAATCATCTTTCGCATAAATACTAAGGCTTGCTTAGGCCAAAGTACCTAGCTAATCAATAATTAGATTTGTTCATTTTTCATAGATTTTTTTCTTTTATTTTTTTTTTATATATAAGGCATAAGAATCATTGTTTTTGAACCCTAAGTGTGTAAGTGTATAAAGTGTGCATATTTCATTAAGGTAAAGATCAAGACTAAATTACTTTGACAAATTATCTTCCTAACCCTAAAAATCAAACAAATAATCTTATTTTGACCAAATTTAAGAAATCCTAATTTTGATTTTCCTATTCCTTAAAATTGTCTCAATTTCTTACAAAAAATATGTCAAAATATTGTTTCTATTTTCAAAAAGTTTTTTTTAAAAGTAAAGAAAAACCTAAGTTATGTTAGACCCTCCCCCACACCTATCTCATGCATTGTCTTCAATGTATGAATTAATGCATAGATGCATGAAAAAGAAGAAAGGGAAGGAAAATGTTACCGTAAGGTGGTGGTTTCGGTGGTGGTCTGATTGGTCCACGAAATGCGGCCCAATCAACTTTTCGTGGAGTTCGGAGGAACCCACCAGAAATCTCTCTAACATAACCCATTAAAATGATGTATCCATGAAGGATTTTTATTAAAAAATTAACCCCATCTAATTTCCAAATTCTATAATTAATTTCGGAGTAAAATTCATCAACCGCCTTGTCCAAAATGAAGTGTGAAAAGATAGAATGATTGACTTGGACTCAGGAAGTATTGGAACTAATACCGACTTAGGAAAGTGACTTAAGTCAAGTAAAGGCTCAGGAGTCGAGATTGGTTCAGGAAGTGGGTCCAAATCAAGAAGTTGAAACTCAAGTCCACATTCAGTTTTCAACAATGGAATGTGACTTAATATTGGTGATTCAAGTTCAAGAAGGATAGGTGTGGGAATCAAAACTGACTCTAAAATATTACTCAAGTCGGGTAACAAAACAGGAGTCAATATTGATTTGGGAATTTGAACTGGATCACAAATTTGAGAATCTAGGTCACAATTCTCATTGAGTTCAATTTCGTAAAAATGAGAACTTGCCAATTTGTCAATAGGACTTTCAAAAGTGTAAAATTGGTCAAGTTCAATATGATCATCAAAGATGGGTGATTCAATTTCATGATGAATTGGCACAGGATCCAATGTTGACTCCAAAAAAAGGTTGAAATCAGGTGAAGACACCGGAGTCATTATTGAATCAGGAAGTAGAATTGAATCACTAAGTTGAGGTTCAGGATCATATTCATTCTCAAGTTCTATTTCAGGAAAGGAATAACTTGCCAAACTGTCAATATCATTTTCAAATTTGGAGTTTGGGCAAGTTCAAATGATTGTTCTGAAATGGAACCTTGATTTCCAAAACAACATGACTCTTTGGCTCTAACTGAATGGTTAGCGACATCAGAACTGGTCAAATAGTGAGAATGTAGAGATTGGACCATCATATCTATGTCACGATTACGAGCGTTTTGAGCCTGAGTCATGGCTTCAAGCATCTTTTCATAGTCAATGGGTTCATCATCTTGTTGAAAAGATGAAGTGTTGTCTTGGAATTGGTGGTGAAATTGTGAGTCCATCAGATTTTATGATTTTTGTTTGGACTCATGCATACTCATTTCCAAAATTGATGGTTTTCTATTTTGGACTGGTGGAACTGAGTATGAATTTTGGAAATATTGTGGACAAGGTGGAGAAGGAGGACAAGTTGGTTGAAAATTGGACTCGGGGGAGGTGAATCCCCATTGACTCTGTGAAGAGTTAAAATTATCATGGAAATTATGGTTATAAGATTGGGGACATGGGTTATATTGATTCGGATAAGACCAATCCAGCACACTAGGTTGGTTAAAGTTATGATATGATGGGTTGGTAATATCCGAAAAAGAGGTTGGTGTGTAATATGGATTACTATTAAAATTGAAAAAATTGTTATTATAAGCAATATCACACAATAGAATACAAACAAAGAAAAGAAAAACAAACAGATAAGCAAACCAATAAAAAGAAAAAATTCTAAACTAAGTTAGGGTAGACCTATGACCTAGACGACTCCTAACTGGTTAGACTGTCCACGGGAGGTATAATGCAGACTTTGACTACAAGCTAATCAGCCAGGTCAGGGCAAGATTGGTGGGAGGTTATCCGTCAAAGATGTTCCTTAATTAAATAACCACCAATCTTTGGGCTTTCGGCCCTTAATCCCCTTCCTAGACACTGATTTGGCAGGAGTCAAATTCCAACACCTTTCCCCCTTAGGATAATCTCCTAATTGAGTCCGAGATGTCCCTAGGGCCAACGTCTACTCATTTTTAGTTAGGCTCGGGTTAGTGAGTGCTTGGAATCTGATTTTTGGGCCAAGGAAGGGTGATTAAATCCCCACCTTATCTTGTTATGGGGTGGTGCCCTTAAGATCAGTTTGTGCAAGTGTACAAGATAAACAAACAAGATTCACTCAAAGTGATGTAAATCAACCAAGAGATGAGTCCTATTCTAAATGCAATGCGAACGTACCTTGCTCCAACACTCTTCAACAGTAAAGTAAATGAATTGAAAAGACACGTGCCTAAAATGCAAACGTCTAATCAAATTTTTTTAACTTTTTCAACAAATGTTTTACTGTTGGTTTATTAGCAGGCTTCTGGTGATGGCATATAAGAAATAAAGTTTGCAGAAAACTATAATTTTGCAAAGCAAGCAGCCCTGCAAAAAAAAACAGTTAGTAGTGAACTCTTCCTTGCCGCGGAAACGCGGCCAAGGCCGAGCAAACGCGGCAATTCAGAGGGTACTTGGTCTCTGCTTTCTAGAGCAGAGGTGTAAGACCACTTATACGTTACTGCAATCTTTTTTTCCTGCTTTTCTTGCCCTGTAACCTGCAACAAAGAAGAAAAATTCGTTTTAGTTTAAAAATTCAAAAAAACCGTTACCCTCCCCGGCAACGGCGCCAAAATTTGATTGAACTTGAACCTGCACAAAAATACGAAATTTCAAAACTTAAAAATAGAGATGTGCAAGTGCTCAATTCTACCGCAATAGTAAGTGGCTATGCGGGTCGTGATCCACAAGGAGGGTTAGCGATAGAAGCGTTCAAGGTTTATATTGAAATCTTTGTGAAGAAAAATGAAGGTTCTTCTTTGTTTTAAGAAATAAAAAATGAAAAAGAGTTAGGTTAAGTTAGAAAGAAAGCGATAGATGGAGAAGATGGAGAAAAATGGAGAATGATTATTTACAAAGAAATGGAAAAGGAGTGATGAAAGAAATCGTGTTGGTGATCTAAACTAAGAAATAAAAGAAAAGAAAGAAGATTAAAGAAGTACTTACCTAGTTTGGTTGATGACTTACCTAGAACCCTTGCATGTTCTACCTTGCTTCGGAGGCGTTCAACGCATAAGCCAGAGGATCGAGCTCAGTCCCCATTCGCATTATACCATCAAGACGAACAAGAATGAAGTGATACGAGTCTTGAGGAGGAGAACATCACCATGAATTATCGTTGGCACTCACACGACATTGTTATACTTATGCTTCTGGATTCACTTGCATGCTCATCAAAACAAAAAGAGGTAAAGTAGAAAGAAGAAGAAGAAAATAAAGTAAAGACGAACATTAAACAAATTACCTTTTATTGCTTGCAGAAACGATGGAAGAAAGGAGGAGGGTACATCGGTATCACTCTCAACATAAGCCTCTCTCTCTTACTTACATGAATCTCAATCTAACCTAAGCTTACATACAAATTAAAATTACATAAAAAGAAAAAAAAACCTATACTACAAAGTGAAAAACTAGACTAAATCCTATCTCTGCATGGTCGTCCTCCGGAGGTTCTGAAAATCCCAGTATTTATAGGCAAAACCCCACCTACAGGAGCGTATGAAGATAGGGGGAGCAAACGCTCCCCCTAACTCTCTAACCAAGCCGCGGAAACGCGGCTTTGGCCTCGTTTTGCGGCCAGGGTGTGGCCAGGTGGCCACACCCTGTTGGTGGAGCTTCCCGGCTTCTCGTTCTGGCTTTATCTTTAGTTGGATTTGCAGTTTAAGTCCGGGATTTTGACGAAATGGCCTTTGATCTTTGCTTCAACCGATCGATTCTGGGAGGATTCTTCTCAACTGGTTTTCAACCTCTCTGATTTTGCCCTGATTCACTGAGTTCGAATTAATTCTGATTTAATTCAGAATTTGGTGGGCTTTTGGGCTCATTTCTCTTCACTCTCCTTTAGGAAGGGGCCTGCAAATAAATTAAACATTTAATTAGGACAATGCAGAGTTATTCTATAATAAGTATCAGAATATGATAATAAATGTGCAACATTAGCGACCAATCAGCTAACTTACTTAATGAAAGACAAAATGAAACATTGCCTAGTCAGCCATTTCCTAATCCAAAGAACCCCTTCCCTATTAATGAAGCTGAAGACATAATTCCAAAAAATGTAACACTATTCATATCCTAAGATCAGGAAAAATAAGTTGATAACAAGGTTTCTGATTATCCCATTTCTAACAATCCAGTGTCTGATCCTCCTTTAACTACACCACAAATGTCAAATGATCCATCTTTATTATCAAATTCACAACCATCCACTTCCAAGTCTAATGAAAAGGATAAAATAGATAAGCAAACTCACAAGACTATTGTGCCATTGTCTAATAGGCTAGCAACCAACAAGATCAATGCTCAAATGAAAAAGATTAGGAAAATGTTTAATCAACTCCAGAAAAATGTTCTTGATGCCACACAACAAATTCCATCATATGCCAAATTTTAAAAGACATGTGCACCAAGAAAGAAAAACAAATGTTCCCAAAAAGGTCTTCCTTGCATCTAACATCAGTCAGTTGTTAACCGGGCCCATCCCTGTAAAATACAAAGACCCTGGGAGTCCAACCATTTCATGCATCATAGGACAGACCACAATAAATCGGGCATTACTTAATCTAGGCGTTAGATCAACCTACTTCCCTTTTCTGTGTATCAGCAACTCGGGCTGGGCGACCTCCGTCCAACCCGGGTTACTATATAATTAGCTGATCGTTCTGTAAAGATTCCTAAGGGAAAAATTACAGATGTTCTTATACGAGTTGGGGAGTTCATCTACCCCGTAGATTTCATCATTCAGGAAAACACAACCCGTCCAAAACCCGAAAGCTCAAACCTCAGTCATTCTAAGATGAACTTTCCTAGCAACTGCAAATGCGATCATAAACTGTAAAAATGGGTCTATGTGTTTGACTTTCGGTGACATGACAAAGGAGGTGAATGTTTTCCACCTGGGAAAACAACCTCGAGACTTGGATGACCAATCATTTGAGGTGAACTTGATTGAAGTACTCACAAGTGAAAATGAAGAGGAGTTGGAATATGAGTCTGACCATGAATTTGATTTGGAGTCAGATGACTTCAATCTTGACTAGATAGTTGAATCAACAGTTGAGTGGGCAACAAATATGACCCCAATCATTCCCTTGCAAGAAGAATAACCCTTGATAGATCATACCCCTTCTTCAAAAATGAAAGTTCTTCCTAGTCATCTCAAGTATCAGTACTTGGATGAAAAGGAAGCTTTTCCTGTAATAATAGCTTCTCATCTGACTGAACAACAAGAAGAAGATCTTCTTGTTGTATTATGAAAAAACAGAGAGGCCATTTGTTGGACAATGGCCGATATGAAGGGGATCAGCTCATCCATTGTACAACATAAGATTCACTTGAAAGAAGAGGCCAAACCAAAACGTGATCTACAGCGTCGACTGAACCCCATCATGTAAGAGGCTATCCGTACTGAAATTCTAAATTGCTAGACAATGGATAATTTAGCTCATATCTGATAGCCAGTGGATTAGTTCAGTCCATGCTGTACAAAGAAAGCAGGCTTTACTATGGTAGAGAATGATAAGAAAGAAGACTCGTCTTCCAATGAAGATACGAGTTTGTATTGATTATCGCAAACTAAACGCTACCACATGTAAAGACCATTTCCCTCTTTCTTTCATTGATCAGATGCTTGAGAGATTGGCAGGACATGAATATTATTATTTTCTGAATGGATTTTCAGGATACAATCAAATCTCAATTGCTTCTGAGGACCAAGAAAAGACAACTTTCACCTGTCCAATTGGAACATTTGCATACCGACGAATGCCTTTTGGGCCATGCAACGCTCCTGCAACGTTCCAACGTTGCAGGCTTAGTCTTTTCTCAGACATGGTAGAAAGATTTCTGGAGATTTTTTATGGATGATTTTTCGATATAGGAGATTCCTTTGACCAGTGCCTAGATCATCTAAAGTTGGTTTTACAAAGATGCATGGAGAAGAACTTGACACTTAATTAGTAAAAGTGTCATTTCATAGTCAAACAAAGAATTGTCCTTGGGCACAAAATTTCAAGTAGAGGGATTGAGGTTGACAAATCTAAAGTGGAGGTGATAGCAAAATGATTGCAGAATAAAGTGATAAGAGATTTACCGTGTAGCTTTGGGCTAACGGGTCGTGTCCACGAGGAGGAATGCGATGAAAGTTTTTCGGTGTTTTATTTAGAAAGCTAAGAATGGTGCTAGTTTTTTAGTTGAAAAGAGAATGGAGAGAAGAAAAATAATTATAAGAAAAATTGCAAATTTGGAGAAGGCTTTGGAAAAGGTGATTTAAAAAGCTTTGAAAAGTGATTTGTTGTTTTTAATATAAGAAGAAGATATGTGCTCACTAATTTTCTACTTAACTATATACTTATCTCAAGAACATTTGGGTGCATCATTTTTATCATAAGCAAAAAACCTTTAGTTTCTTTTAATGCCCAAGTAAAATAAATAAGATGGTTTCGTTTAAATCTTAAGCCCTTTCTTTACAAATCATTAAAAAACGAATGTTAAACCATCAAGCGCGAAGAAGCAAGTATGGAATAAAAATAGTTTAAAAAGATTTGTGTATTGAAAGTCCAAGTTTAAAGTAAAGACATCCTCATGTGCTTTCAAGAACGAAGTTTAACTAAGATGTTTTTCTGATTCAAAAAGTGTTGCTTTCATGAAGATCAATCAAGAGAGAGATGATAGAAGAGAGTAATTAGTGAGCCCAGAAAATGAAATTAGCTACTCATGAAAGATGAAAAATAATGCATGTAATTAAAGCTAGACATACCGTGAATTGGAGTGGAAAGAAGAGAAAGCTAGATACTTTTATTGCTGTCACTTTAATTTTCAGATTACAAGCACTCAATTCCTCTCTCTCACTGGTATTTGATCTGAATTATAAATTACAAAACAAAGTTACAACTTCTATACTATCTAACAAAGAGTCTAAAACCTTAAAGAATAAATAAAAATTCTAATCCTAGTCTTCGCTCCTTTCTTTTCTGTTGAAAATGGTATTTATAGGGAAAATCAGAGGGGAGAGGTCGTAGGAAGATTAGGGGAGCAAACGCTCCCCCAACAGATTCAACAAGGCCGCAGAAGCGCAGCTAAGGCCACGTTTCCGCGGCCCTGGTGTGGTCAGGTGGCCACACCCAAATGCTGAAAATCCCTGGTATGGTGATTCTCCCATATCTTCTGCTGGTTTTCTCGTTTCAGCTCCAGGATTTAACGAAACAGCCTTTGATTGTTGGTTTCAACCGCTTGATTTGGGACGATTCATTTCAACCGGTTTTCAACCTCTCTGATTTGCCAAGATCTACCCTGATTTCCTGATTTTGAATTTATTCTGAATTAAATCAGAATTTGATGGGCTTTTGGGCTTGTTTCTCATTCCTATCCTTTAGCAATGGGCCTACATTCAACAAAGAAGAATAAGACTTATTAATAGCATTTATTAGATGAAAAACATGATAATATGACAATATATATGCAATATATGTGACCGATCACACCCCACACTTATCTTTTGCTCGCCCTTGAGCAAAACATCAAATCTAATCCTAATCAATTATTAGACCACTTTTGCAGGTCACTCGATTGCACTTAGCATGTTCAACAAGCCTTAAACCTCTAGGTTACCCCTAGAGGATGAGTTTTGTCTCGTGAGGGTTTTCAGTGGATTGCACCCACAAAATCAATAAAGAAAGAGAAAAAATGGTAGTATTTTCGAAAAGCATTTTGAAAAGAGAAAATATTTGAAGTATATTTATAAGAGTTCAAGTAATCTATAAGTTATAGGAATATCAAACTTTTCATTCCTAGATTTAGTCTTTATTCAAAAATATGTCATCAATCAAAGTAAGGAGTCAAATTGTTTTTCTCATCTAGTCTATTACTTTACTCTGAGTCATATGCACCATCGTGACCGTGAAGTTTGACTAAGGGCTCTTTAACATTAACTCCTATGCCTTATTTATATTTATTTTTCGTGGTATTTATTTCTCAATTCCATTAGGCTTTCTAATCTGCCCATGTAACGAGCCTTTAGTCGGTGACACCCAAATCGGATAGTTTTAGGGCACCAGGTGAGAAAACACCCCTAAGGACTTAAACACTCGAGCAGACAAGGCCACGAAATCAAGGATTATTATTTATAAAATGTACCCCTTTTAGGCGTGAATACTTATGCTTCTTGAGGCACAAATACCCAGCTTAATCAGAGGATTTATATATATATATTTTTTCTTTCAACTTATCTAATTATCTTTTGCATAAATACCAAGGCTTGCTTAGGCCAAAGCACCTAGCTAATCAATAATTAGATTTGCATATATATATATATATATTCCTTTTCTTTTTTTTATAAGGCATAAGAATTTTTGTCTTTGAACCCTAAGTGTGCAAGTGTATAAAGTGTGCATATTTATTCAAGGTAAAGATCAAGACTAAATTACTTTCATCAATTTTCTTCTAACCATCAAACAGGTTATCTTATTTTGACCAAGTCTAAGCAATCCTAATTATGATTTTCCTATTCTTTAAGATTGACTTAATTCTTACAAAAATATATCAAAATATCGTTCTTACCTTTCAAAAAGTTTTTCTTATATATATATTTCTTTATTTTTTTCTTTTTCGTTTTTTTTAGCTATATTAGTCATGTTAGAACCCTCCCCCACACTTATCTAATGTATTGTCCCCAATGTATGAAAGAAATGTATAGATGCATGAAATGAAATGAAAAAGAGGAAAGTTACCGATACACTGGGTCAAAAAGACCCATAGCCATTTCATTTACTGGCACCGATTCCAAGAAAGGTTTAAGGCGTTGACCATTTACCTTAAAGTCATTTCCATTCTTAGTGTCACTGATCTCTACTGCACCGTGTGGAAACACAGTTTTTATAATGAATGGCCCAGTCCATCTTGATTTTAATTTTCCTGAAAAAAGATGAAGCCTAGAATTATAGAGTAAGACTTTTGTCCAGGGACAAAGGTTTTCTTATGATGTGTTTATCATGAAAAATCTTAACTCTATCTTCAGTGATCTTAGCATTTTCATAGGCCTCATTTCTTAACTCCTCTAATTCGGAAATTTATAATTTCCGAAGGTCACCGGCCTTAGTCAAGTCAAAATTCAACTGCTTGATTGCCCATAAGGCCTGGTGCTCTAACTCAACGGGTAGGTGACAAGCTTTACCATAGACTAACCTATAAGGAGACATCCCTAGAATCGTCTAAAAACGGTCCTATCGGCCCATAGGGCATCTACAAGTCTGGTGGATCAATCTTTCCGGTTTTGGTTCACAGTCTTCTCCAAGATAAGCTTGACTTGTCTATTGGAAACCTCAACCTGCCCACTGGTTTGAGAATGATAACGTGTGGACAACTTGTGAGTTATGACATACTTTCGCATAAGAGCTTCAAAGGATCTATTGCAAAAGTGAGTGCCATTATCACTAATGATAGCACGAGGGGTTCTGAAGCGTGAGAAAATGTTCTCTTTCAAAAACTTGATGATAACTTTGTTATCATTAGTTCTACTAGGAATGGCTTCTACCAACTTGGACACATAGTCCACAGCAACCAATATGTATTGGTTTCCAAATGAATTACGAAATAGACCCATAAAGTCGATGCCCCAAACATCAAAGAGTTCTATTTCTAGAATTGGGTTGAGGGACATCATATCTCGTTTTGAGATCCTTCCTACCATCTGACATCTAGAACACGTCTTACAAAATTCATAAGCATATTTGAACAAAGTGGGCCAATAGAACCCACTTTGTAGCACTTTTTCAGCAGTCTTGCGAGGACCAAAGTGTCCACCGCATGCAAGTTCATGATAAAGGATAGAACACTCTTAATCTCCTCATCGGGAATGCATCTCCTAATAATTTGGTCAAAATAGTACTTAAAAAGATACGGTTCCTCCCAGAAGAAATACCGGACTTGGGATAAGAATTGGTATATATCATTTTTGGACCAATGAGACGGAGTTTGGTTTGTGACTAAGTAATTCACTATATCAGCAAACCAAGATTCCCTAAAGATAGTTAAGAGATTTTCATCAGGAAAATCCTCATTTATGGGTAATTCGTTGTATGGAGAATTAGGGATTCGTGAGAGATGGTCAGCAACGATATTTTCTACGCCTTTCTTGTCTCGAATCTCGAGATCGAATTCTTGAAGGAGGAGGATCCAACGAATGAGTCGGTCCTTGGCATCCTTCTTCATTATTAGGTACCTAAGCGCAGAATGATTAGTGAAAATGGTGGTTTTGGACCCTAGTAGGTAGGGACGAAATTTCTCTAAGGCAAACACTACTGCCAAGAATTCCTTCTCAGAAGTAGTGTAGTTCAATTGAGCATCGTTGAGAGTCTACTAGAGTAGTAAATCACGTGCTGCTTGTTATCAATGCGTTGTCCTAGGACAGCGCCTATGGCAAAATAAGAAGCATCGCACATGATTTCAAACGGCTTAGACCAATCCGGTGCAGAAATGATTGGTGCAGAAATAAGCTCTCTCTTAAGCTTCTCCCAAGAGTTCATACATTCAGCATCGAAAGTGAAGGACACGTCCTTAGCTAACAGATTAGTCAAGGGCCTAGCAATCTTGCTAAAATCCTTGATAAATCTTCGGTAAAAACTGGCGTGTCCTAAGAAGGATCTAATATCCTTCACGCATTTGGGCATGGGAAGCTTTGTAATAACCTTAATTTTGAATCTATTGACTTCAATTCTTTTCTTGGAGATTTCATGACCCAAGACAATTCCATATTTTACCATGAAGTGGCATTTCTCCCAGTTCAGTGTCAGATTTTTCTCAGCACAACGTTGGAGGACAAGTTCTAAATGGTGGAGACATTGAGTGAACGAATCTCTGTAGATGGAGAAATCATCCATGAAGATTTCTAAGAATCGTTCTACCATATCAGAAAAAAGACTCAACATGCAACGTTGAAACGTTGTTGGGCATTACATAAGCGGACAGGCATTCGACGATAAGCAAATGTCCCAAATGGACATGTGAATGTAGTCTTTTCTTGGTCCTCAGGAGTAATAGGAATCTGATTATACCCCGAGTAACCGTCCAAGAAACAGTAGTACTCGTAGCCCGCCAAACGTTCAAGCATTTGATCAATGAAGGAAAGTGGAAAATGGTCCTTACGAGTTGTAGCATTAAGTTTCCTATAGTCAATGCAAACTCGGATCTTCGTGGGAAGTCGAGTTTGGACTAACTCTTTATTCTCATTTTTCACAACGGTGAAACCGGATTTCTTTGGAACCTCGTGGACAGGACTGACCTATTGGCTATCAGAAATGAGATATATTATCCCATTGTCTAAGAGTTTCACAATTTCAGCATGAACAGCCTCTTGCATTATATGGTTTAACCTACGCTGCGGGTCTCTTTTAGGTATGGCATCTTCATTGAGATGAATGCGATGTTGAACGATGGTTGGACTTAATCCCTTTATATCAGTCATGGTCCAACCAATGGCTTCCTTATGTTTTATTAGAATTGCTTTAAGATCTTCTTCTTCCCCGTCATTTAAATGGGAGGCAATGATGACATGAAAGGTCTCTTGTTCGCCTAGATAGACGTACTTGAGATGCGCAGGTAAAGTTTTCAATTCTAACGTAGAGGAAGCCTCACTGAAAAGATTAGTCAAATTTGTTGGCTCCATATTTGATAAAATAGGGTTCGAGGCCCAATTCACAACTGACTCAACAACCTGATCAAGATTAAAGTCGTCAGACTCTAACCCGAAGTCACACTCAGTTTCTACTTCCAATTCTTCCCTATGTTCACTTATTAAGTTCTCAATGAGATTGACTTCAAATGTTTGGTCCTCAACATCACAGGGTTGTTTTCCTAGGTTGAAGACATTGACTTCTCTAGTCATGTCCCCAAAAGTTAACCTCATGGACCCATTCCTACAATTGATGATGGCATTGGCAGTAGTAAGGAATGGTCGCCCTAGAATAACAAGAGTTTGAGCCCGAAGATTGGACACAGGTTGTGTCTCTCGACTATGAAATCAACGGGGTAAATAAACTCCCCGACCTGGATAAGGACATCATTAATCTCCCCTTTTGAAACTTTCACTGAACGGTCAGCCAGTTGGATAGTGACTCGAGTTAGACTAAGATCGCCCAACCCGAGTTGTTAAACTGAGAATGGAAGCAGGTTAATACTTGCCCCCAAATCAAGAAGTGCATGACTAATCTCGGCTTGTCCTATGATGCAGGCAATGATGGGACAACCTGGATCTTGTACTTGACAGGGATCGGACCCGATAGTAGCTCACTAATGTTAGTGACTAAGAAGACTTTTTTGGGGACATTAGTCTTTCTCTTCTTAGTGCACATGTCCTTAAGAAACTTAGCATAGGATGGAACTTGTTGGATGGCATCAAGAAGTGGCACATTTATCTTAACTTAATTAAATATCTCAATTATCTTATCCATGTATGGATTTTGCTTGTTGTTTTGCAACCTATTAGGAAATGGTACTATAGGCTGGTGCACCTGACTGGTTGACTTATCTTTTTCAGATTCGTCAGATTTAGGAGTGGAATTAGATGAGGTGGATGCTTGATTGTGGTTGTGCTGAATGGGATTGGTTGGTGTTGATACTTGATTATCAACTTTCTTTCCTGACCTCAATGTATGAACAACATTACATTGATTTAATGATTGATCCTCAGCCAAATGAGCTTGTTGAGAATTCCTAGGATTGGTTATTGGCTGACTAGGCAAGGTACCCTTTTGTCTCTCATTCTGTGGAGTGGCTAGTTGGTTCATTTGAACTTCTGGCCTCTGATAGTTTGCATGAGAGAATCTTGGTTCTTCATATATCTTTTCATGTTTCTCTCAAAGTCAGTCATTCTCCTTTCTAGTTGAGGATTCTGGAAGGAAGATTATGGAGCTTGGTTGGGAAAGTTTTGTTGACAGTTTGAAAAATTAGGTGGATGGTTGGGAGAATTATTGTGGAAATAGGAAAAATTTGTTGATGATTGGAAGAATTATTGGCATGATGGAAGTGGCTAGCATGATTTGACCGTGAGTGGTCATTGTTATTTTGGCTCCATGAGAAATTCGGGTGATTTCTCCAGCCAGGATTGTACGTTTGTGCGTAAGGGTTATTGTTCGGCTTTGAGAAGGCCGCATTCATCAGTCAGGGTATTGTTGCTGAGCATGAAACACAGGACACTCCTCAAACACATGATTCATGGCTTGACATTAAGTACAGCCCGGAGTTGAAAATTGGTTTGGCTGACTTGATTGACTGGACTTGGTTCCTTAGTTTCTAAAACTTCTAGTCTTCTTGCTAGATTAGCTAACTTAGCCTCATTAAGTATGGATATTCAATAGAATGGAGACCTCCTTTTGAAGAGATGGAGTTTGAGTTCCTCGAGGTTTCACTAGTGGGTTCCCATTGGATGGTCTTTTCAGCTAGATTCTCATATAAATCCCATCCTTCATTTTCATCCTTCTGCTAGTGTCCCCCTTGGCACATACTTTCTAAGATGGTTTTGGTAGAATAGTTTAAACCGTCATAAAGAATTTGGCATTGTCGCCATTTCTCTATTCCATGATGAGAACATTGGACAATGAGGTCTTTAAAGCATTCAAAATACTTCCAAAACGGTTCACTAGGTTCTTACTTGAATTGCATGATGTTCTTCCTAATGAGAGCGGTCTTATGAATCGGATAGAATTTCTTTAAGAAGACCTTGATGAAACCATCCCAAGATGCGATAGAGCCGGCCGCTAAGCTGTACAACCATTTCTTGGCTAAGTCCTTAAGCGCGAGAGGGACAAATCTCAACCTAATAGCATCATCTACAAGGTGTGGGATTTTCATCATTAAACATACTTCCTCAAATTCTCCTATGAAGAAGTAAGCATCTTCGGACTCTAAGCCATGAAACTTGGGCAGTGTGTTGATGAATTAAGGCTTGAGCTCAAAATTGTATTCACCAACCGATGAAAGTTGGATGCAAGATGGAAGTGAGGTTCTGATGGGATAGAACCTATCTTGCAAAGATGTCGGTTGAGCCATAACTAGATCTGGTCTTAGTTCAAACTTGGCTGGTGATATATTTCTAGTCAACCTAGATGAATTAGGGTCTCTTGACCACACTAGCATACACAAACACAATGATAAACAAGTTCACCAATAGTCAACAAGAGTAATCAACCATGCCTAGTCTAAGGTACCCTTGACCTAGACAACTCCTAACTGGTTGATTGTCCACAGGAGGTATAATACAGACGTTGACCATTTGCTAATCAGCCAGGTCAGGGCAAGATTGGTGGGAGGTACCGCGCAAAAAGCGACGGGCCTAATTAAGCCAAACCACCAAACTTCGGGGTTTCGCCCCTCAATCCCTTTCCTAGACACTGATTTGGTAGGAGTCAAATTCTAACACCTTCCCCCTTAGGATAATCTCCTAGTGAGTTCGAGATGTCCCTAAGGCCAACGTCTATCAGTTTTTAAATTAGGCTTAGGCTGTTCGTGCTTGGAGATGGTTTGTGGGCTAAGGAAGGGTAATAACTTCCCCACCTTATCTTGATTTGGGTTTTGCCCTTAGAGTTGATTGTGCAAAGTGTGCAAGATATAGAAAAGTAACATTCAAAAGCAAATATCACCCAAGAATGTTTCCTAAACTATATGCTATGCATACGTACCTTGTCTCCAGCTCTCTTTAATAGTAATTGTAAAATAAACGTAATTAGACAAATGCCTAGAATGCAAGTCTAAACGTTTTTTAAGCAATTAACAATCACTCATATTACTGTTAAAATAAAATAAGGATTGTGAATAGAAGATATAGAAGAATAATAACACACAAAAACCTTATTTTTGCAAGCAATATGTCCTGAAAAAAAGAGTTTTAGTAGTCCACAAAAATTTCAAACTTGCGCAGCAATTTCTTAAAATTTTGTTTCCTACTTTCGAGAGTAAGGGCACAGAATAGCAAGTCTTCTCCTACAAAGCTTGAATGCTAAATCTGAATGTTGACGTCCCTAAAAAAAGACACCAAACTTGTTAAAAAAATAAATACACCGTTCCCTCTCCGCAACGGCGCCAAAATTGATTGTAAAATCAAGTGATAAGAGATTTACCGTGTAGCTTTGGGCTAACGGGTCGTGTGCACGAGGAGGAATGCGATGAAAGCTTTTCGGTATTTTATTTAGAAAGCTAAGAATGGTGCTAGTTTTTTACTTGAAAAGAGAATGAAGAGAAGGAAAATGATTAAAAGAAAAATTGTAAATTTGGAGAAGGCTTTGAAAAAGGTGATTTAAAAAGCTTTGAAAAGTGATTTGTTGTTTTTAATATAAGAAGAAGATATGGGCTCACTAATTTTTTACTCAACTATATACTTATCTCAAGAACATTTGGGTGCATCATTTTATCATAAGCAAAAAACCTTTAGTCTCTTTTAATGCCCAAGAAAAACAAATAAGATGGTTTCGTTTAAATCTTAAGCCCTTTCTTTACAAATCTTTAAAAAGAAAATGTTAAACCATCAAGCGCGAAGAAGCAAGTATAGAATAAAAATAGTTTAAAAAGATTTGTGCATTGAAAGTCCAAGTTTAAAGTACAGACATCCTTATGTGCTTTCAAGAACGAAGTTTAACTATGATGTTTTTCTGATTCAAAAAGTGTTGCTTTCATGAAGATCAATCAAGAGAGAGGAGATAGAAAAGTAGTGAGCCCAGAAAATGAAATTAGCTACTCATGAAAGATGAAAATAATACATGTAATTAAAGCTAGACATACCGTGAATTGGAGTGGAAGAAGAGAAAGCTAAATACTTTTATTGATGTCACTTCAATCTTCAGATTACAAGCACTTAATTCCTCTCTCTCACTGGTATTTGATCTGAATTATAAATTATAAAATAAAGTTACAACTTCTATACTATCTAACAAAGAGCCTAAAATCTTAAAAAATAAACAAAAATTCTAATTCTAGTCTTCGCTCCTTTCTTCTCTGTTGAAAATGGTATTTATAGGGAAAAACCAGAGGGGAGAGGTCGTAGGAAGATTAGGGGAGCAAACGCTTCCCCAATAGATTCAACAAGGCTGCGAAAACGCGACTAGGGCCGCGTTTCTGTGGCCCTGGTGTGGCCAGGTGGCCACACCCAAATGCTGAAAATCCTTGGTTTGGTGATTCTCCCACATCTTCTACTGGTTTTCTCGTTTTAGCTCCAGGATTTGACGAAATAGCCTTTGATTGTTGGTTTCAACCACTTGATTTGGGACGATTCATTTCAATCGCTTTTCAACCTCTTTGATTTGTCAAGATCTGTCCTTATTTCCTGATTTCGAATTTATTTTGAATTAAATCAGAATTTGATGGGCTTTTGAGCTTGTTTCTCTTTCCTATCCTTTAGCAATGGGCCTACATTCAACAAAGAAGAATAAGACTTATTAATAGCATTTATTAGATGAAAAACATGGTAATGTGATAATATATATGCAATATATGTGACCGATCACAAAACCCCTGAACCTAAGTGCTTAAAAGATATCAGATCTTTCCTAGGACACGTTGGCTTTTACAAAGGTTTATTAAAGAGTGTACCAAAATTTCTAGAACTTTAACTAATTTTTAGAAAAGATGTGCCTTTCAATTTTGATGAGGGATGTCTACAAGCTTGGGAGGAGTTAAAACAGAAACATGTCTTGGCACCAATAATCTCAGCACCTAATTGGACTAAATCATTCAAAATTATGTGTGATGCCTCTGATTATACCATAGGCGCTGTTCTAGGATAGCACATTGATAACAGGCAACATATGATTTATTATGCTAGTAGGACGCTTAATGAGGCCCAACTCAATTACACAACAACTGAAAAAGAATTTTTAGCAGTTGTGTTTGCGTTGGAGAAATTTCGCCAGTACTTACTAGGGCCTAAGACAACGATTTTCACTGACCATTCCGCCTCCAGGTATCTGATGCAAAAGAAGGATGTGAAGGCTTAGGTTATTCGTTGGATACTTCTTTTGCAAGAATTTGATCTAAAAATAAAGTATAAAAGGGTGTCAAAAATATTGTGGCTGATAACCTTTCAAGGATTCCTAATGTACCAGTAGAGATGATAAGAATCAGCAAAAATTTTCCTGACGAACACATCTCCATGATGTGTAAGGAGCCCTGGTATGCTGACATTGCGAATTACCTCGCAACCGGGTAAACACCTTTGAGTTGCTCAAATTAAGACAAGCACCGCTTTTTGAAACAGATACGGTTCTTCTTTTGGGATGAATCATATCTATTCAAGTATTGTCCAGACCAGATCATTAGAAGGTGTCTTCTTGAGGATGAACATCATAGCATATTGATATTTTGTCATGAGTTTGCTTGTGGTGGACACTTTGGTTCATGAAAGATGACCGAGAAAGTTCTTCATAGTGGTTTCTACTTGTCCACTCTCTTCAAGAATGCTTACACTTTTTGCAAACTCTGTGCAAAATGTCAGATGATGGGTCGAGTCACACGCAAGGACATGATGCCCCTTACACCTATCCTGGAGTAGAAATTTTGTCTTGTGGGGCATTGACTTCATGGGACACTTTTCGATGTTCTACGGTAACCAATTCATTTTGGTAGTCGTAGATTATGTTTCTAAATAGACTGAAGCTGTTCCAACTAGGACGAATGACAACCAAGTTGTCATCAAGTTTTTAAGAGAAAATATCATTTCACGCTTCAGAGCCCTCGTGTGATAATAAGCAATAACAGGAGTCATTTCTGCAATTGGGCTTTTGAAGTCCTAATACGGAAGTACTCCATTTATCACAAATTATCCATGGCTTACATCATAAGACAAATGGACAAGTTGAGGTAACAAATAAACAAATTAAACTCATCTTGGAGAAGACCGTAGGGCAGCATCATAAGGACTGGTCCATCAAACTTGTTGATGCTCTATGGGCTTATCGGACCACCTACAAAAATGTCCTAAAAATGTCTCTATATCGAGTTATATTTAGAAAACCATGCTATTTGCCCGTGGAGCTTGAGCACTGTGCTTTGTGGGCGATTAAACAACTGAATTTTGAATTGAAGAAAGCTGGTGACATAAGAAAATTGTAGATTTCTGAGCTTGAAGAAATATGAAATGAAGCTTATGATAATGCTTGATGGGAGATTTCTCTCCTCGTTTTTATTACCGCTAACGCACGGTTGTTCGATGTAGCACTTGAGGGTTGATCCACAGAGACAGGTGGCCCTTTTAGTTTCAACACTTTAGGCAAATTGGGTGAAAAGTTTATGAGTTTGGGTGAAATACGTGTCAATCTAAGGAGGTTTGAACACTTGATCTATTATTACTTAGATTGACATCCTTAGATTG
Organism: Agave tequilana; assembly: GCA_038442645.1. Lineage (NCBI taxonomy): Eukaryota > Viridiplantae > Streptophyta > Magnoliopsida > Asparagales > Asparagaceae > Agave > Agave tequilana. The sequence continues at coordinate 94,364 of JAVJIF010012037.1, read as the reverse complement.
ACACGTATTTCACCCAAACTCACAAACTTTTCACCCAATTTGCCTAAAAGTGTTGAAACTAAAAAAGCACCTAGGATTGAATCCCTTAAAGTAGAATAAAGAGGTCAATCTCGGACTCCATACTAGTCTATTATTACTCACCAAAATCTCTACTTCTATTAGGCAAAGTAAGTCTGAATACTAGATCTAAGCATAGGGTATTCTCCAGTTACATGATCTATCAAAGATAAATTAACTAAATTAAAAAATAGCATAAAGGCAACAAAACCCTAAGCATGGACCATTAACCCTTGATATATAGCCTGTCAAAATTCTAGTTATTCTAGAAATTAATCTTCTAAAAGTTGTCGGTCAATTGGTGTGTAAACAACTTTATATAGGAGATCCAACGGATGACCACAAGATATTCTAGCCTAAGTTCTGTTTGTCCAACGGCCCATCGCTCTAGTTTTGATGATGATTAACTCATGTAGTTATAGTACTAATGATCTTGTATTTATTTAGTCTCAGATATTTGATCAAGATCTTAGTAGGTGTTTAGCTTCAATAAAGGATTCGAAGTCACGTTTTAGAGCTAGACGTGTTGATTCAAGAGCTCACGCATCAAGATTGCATCAAGTACTCAAGAGGAGTCTAGCTAATTGGATCAAGGTTTGGACCAAGTCAAGCAAGAGAAGAAGATTTTCAAGAGAAGATTTTCAAGAAGACTTGTGTCATGCTTGTAAGTGTTAAGATTTTATTTTAGATAAAATGTAAAGGATACAAAGGATACATTAGTTGGTGGATTACTCAAGTACATACACACTGATTGAGAATTTAAAGAATTTGTGAATGAGAGAAATGAAGTTTAGAATTCTTTTGTTCTCAATGCTATCCGCTGTAGCAAGGGCTCAAGCGGGTCGTGATCCTCAGGGAAGGATGCGATGCAAGCTTTTCGACTCGATTCCTCTGTATCTTCAAAAATAGGAGAAAAGAGATTAGATTTGAGAATATATGATATGAAAGACGTGGTTTTGCTGATTTTCTACCACAACCCTATTGCAAGTTAAGGAGATTGATCTTCATTTTGAGATGTATGTAATTCACCCTAGGTTATTAAGAATAATTCAAGTAAGAAAAACCAATACCAGATTCTGACTAAGTTACATTATTTAAAAGCCAAACTATGGTTCATCCTAACATCTAGGTACATCTTAATAGAAGATGATTCTTAAATTTATGCTGTCCTAGTTCTTAAGTTTGAAGTCATGAAAAGTCTTTTTAATATGCAACCTAGATTAAGAATCTTAGTTATCTTGTTTAATCTTCAAGAAAAGTTGTTATTAAACCTAGGGTTTCTAGAGATGGTCATCAATCTGATCAAGGCTTAACTGCTCTAGGGTTGCTTTAAGAATTTCAGCAAACCACTAGAGAGAATTAGTTCATCATCATCTTTTTTATCTTTTCAATTTATATTTTTTTTATTGTTTAATAAGAGAGATTAGAGAAAGAAAGAAAGAAAACAAATCAGAAGATCGATGATTAGAAACCAAACCAGAGAGATCACAGAAATAAAATAAAACTAAATACAGAAAATTAAATGGGAAAAAGGTAACCTTTATTGCAGAATAATCCTCCAATTACAAAGCTCCTTCTTCTCCACAACGTACATGAAATGAAGGTTACAATCTTGCAGAAATTTAAAGAAAATGGCTAAAAGAAAACCCTAATACGTCTCTGGATCCCCTTCTCTGCTGCGCCTGCAGGGATATTTATAGTGCAGAAAGAGATAGAGTCCTGGATAAAGTCCTCAACGAAATCTGGTAATCAGATTCATCCAAACTGCCGCAGAATTGCGGCTTGGGCCGCGTTTCTGCGGCAGTACAGTGGAGTCAGGCCACGTGCTTTGGCGCGTGGCTTCTCCTGGTCCGTCCATATGGTCGCCTGCTTTTGGAAGCTGCATCCTGGCTCTTTATTCTGGATTTTTCGAGATAACTTAGTAATCAAGTTACCTTGATCTCAAATATCCCAAATCTTCTATCCACGAATTTCCTTCTTATCTTGGGCTTTTATCCTCATCCTGCAAGTGTTTAGCGTTGGATAGAAGTCTATCCTTCCCTTATCTTTGATATTTGCAACTTTTAGCCCTTGTATTTGCATTTTGACTTCTTGTAATTGCGCTTTTGCACCTGGGCTTCAAACATGGGCTTGGATCTGGGCTTTTGGGCTCTTTTAAGCTTTATTTATTATTAAAATAATAATTCGAGGCCTGCACACATTAAATAACAAAATATTAATAAATGTGCAGAATTAAATGAATAAATATGAAAATGTGATGGTAAATGTTATGATAAAAATGCACTTTTCACTACCAATCACACCCCACACTTATCTTTTTGCTCGTCCTCGAGTAAAAAACAAAGAAAAAGAAAAATTAATCTAACCTAACTCACTTTCGTAGGAATCACGGTTGCACTTAGCATGTGCAACAAGCCGTTAAACCTCTAGGTTACCCTAGAGGACGAGTGTTGTCTCGTGAGGGTTTTCAGCGGATTACACCCACAAAATCCATAAAAAGGAAAATATTTGACTTATATTGGAAGAGACTAAGTAGTCTATAAGTTTTAGGATCCTCATTTTATTCATTCTTAAACTTAGTCTTAATAAAGTTCATTGTTATTCATTTTAGGTAAGGATTAAAATTGAATTTCTAATATAGTCTTTTTCGTTACCAAAGATCATATGCATCCTTATGAATTTATACTAGGAATTCCTTAACTTGGACTCTCATGCCTCTATATATATATATTTTTTCTTTTTTTTTTAATATGTATAACGCATCTAATTTTCTTTCGTATAAGTATTAAGGCTTCTTGAGGCCCTCATACCTAACTAATTGACTATTAGATGTGTTAATACATATATAAGTAATTTTTTCTTATTTCCTTAGGCTTTCTAATCCACCCATGTAACGAACTTAAAGTCGATGACTCCCAAACCGGTTGGCTTTAGGGCACCAGGTGAGAAAACACTCCGCGGACTCAAATTCGAGTGAAGTAGGCCCCAAAACTAAGGACTTTATTTTATTTACTCACCTTTAGGCATGAATACTTATGCTTCTTGAGGCACATGTATCAGCTTAATTGGTGATTTTTTTCTTTTTTTTTCTTTTTTTTATGAGGCACAAGGTCTTTGTCTTAGAATCCTAGATATGCATTTGGTATGCACATTTCATTAAGGTAAAAATTAAGACTAACTACTTATTCAATTTCTCCTCCTATACTTAAAAATTCAACAATTTATTTATTTTGACCAAGTTTTTAGAAATCCTAATCATGATTTTCCTAATGCTTAAAACTAACTTAGGTTCTTTCAAAAAATAAGTCAAAATACTGTCCTTTTTATAAAAAAAAATTTTTTTTAAATTTTTTAAAATTTTTTATTTTTAGAAATGTTAGAACAAATAAAGAGAAAAATATTTTTTTTATTTTATTAATTAATCTTTTCTATGTTAGTAAACCCTCCCCCACACTTATCTCATGCATTGTCCTCAATGTATGAAATGCATGAATGCATGAAGAAAAATGTAAAGAGAGGCAAAGAATAATAGTATACCATAATATGTACAACACATGTATCACTCTCACCTAGAGCTGCTTAGGATTCATCCCTCTAGCTCGTTTCCCATCATTCCAATGGGTTCTCTTTATAAGGCACAATGGGGAGACCAACATTTTTGTTTTAACTTTTTCTCCTCCCAGTTTCATCTTCTTTAGGCTCTTCCTCATCATATGTCCACCTTCATTATTCAAAAATTCATCACACCTTTCAGTTGGAACTTCCTTGCCGAGAAATTCTAGCTCAGTTCCGTACATCTCCTCAAAACTTAAATCAACACTTTTCCCTGGAAGTGAATAATTAACCAACATCTCCTTAATCGGTGTATCTAAACACAGGAGTTCTTCTTCAAAGAGACTTTCGAAAGTTAAGTCAATCGGAGTTTCTTGAACTATATTCTCATGCGATATTTCAGTGCTTGGCTCTTTGAAGATACTTAGATCAAATCTTCATTTTTTAAAGGGAACTTTAAAATTATAATCCTCAACATGTGTCATCTTATCACTAAAATCGCACTTATCCTCAAATAACTTGTCAAGAAATAGAGACTCATTTTCACTTTCTTTTTTACAAATGTTCTCAATGAAGTTCACCTCAAATGTTTGGTCTTTTATCTTACGAGATTGGTTTTCCAGGTTGAAGACATTGACCTCTTTAGTCATGTTTCCAAAGGTCAACCTCATGGATCCATTCCTACAATTTATGATCGCATTTGCAGTTGCAAGGAACGGACGCCCTAGGATAACGGGAGTTTGAGACCGAAGAGTGGATACAGGTTCGGTCTCCAGAACAACAAAATCTACTGGGTAGATAAACTCCCCAACTCTGATGAGTACATCGGTAATTTCTCCTTTGGGAATTTTGACGGATCGGTCAGCTAATTGGATTGTAACCTTAGTCGGACTAAGCTCGCCCAACCCAAGTTGTTGGTAGACTGAGAAGGGGAGTAAGTTGATACTTGCTCCCAAATCAAGAAGTGCATGCTTAATTGCAGTTTGACCTATTGTGCAAGAGATGGTGGGGCAACCAGGGTCCTTATACTTGACAGGGATCTGGTTGGACAATAGCTCACTAATGTTAGTGGCTAGAAAAACCTTCTTGGGCACATTAGTCTCTCTCTTCTTTGTGCACATGTCCTTAATAAACTTAGCATACTTAGGGACTTGTTGGATTGCATCAAGAAGAGGTATATTAATCTTGACTTGATTAAAAATCTCGCGTACCTTATCCATTTGTGCACATTGCTTATCTTTAAGCCTATTTGGGTAGGGTGCGATGGGCTTGTGCATATTTTTGGCTGACTTGTCTTTTTTTGTGTTGTTGGCATCAAGTTGAGATGGAGTGGGATCAGGCAAGCTGAATGCTTGTTTGGAACTTGATGGTGTTGATACTTGGTTATCAACTTGTTTTCCCGATCGCAATGTATGAATCGCATTGCACTGACTCTATGATTCTCTTCAGCCAAGTGAGCTTGACTAGAGTTCCTAGGGTTTGGGAATGGTTGACTAGGTAGAGTACCCTTTTGCCTTTCTTGCTGATTCATTTGCATCTCTATCCTAGTCAAAACTTGAGCCAGCGTGTCATTGCTTTTAACGAGAGTGTCCACCTTTCTTTCCATATTGGAGAGCCTTGATTCCATTTGTGAATATTGGAAAGAGGGCGGAGGATTTTGATAGGCGGATTTTGGAAATTGTTGGAGAATTTGGGCCTAGTTTGATCATTGTTACTTTGGCCCCATGACAAATTGGGATGGTTTCTCCAACCGGGATTGTAGGTGGGCGAATATGGATTGTTGGCGGGCCTTGTGAAGGCCGCACTCATATGTTCGGGCAAGCTTTGATGCGCGATGAAGACAGGACATTCCTCGAACACATGGTTCATATCTTGACAGTAAGTACAGCCCACCGAAGATGTTGGGCTGACTTGGTTCACAGAGACTGGTTCTTTAGTTTCAAGAGCCTCTAGTCTTCGCATTACAGCAGCTAACTTAGCATCGGTTGCTATGTTGGTCTCAATGGAATGGATACCTCCTTTAGAAGAAGTAGGGTCATTAGTCCTAAATTTTTCCGGAGTTGGTTCCCATTGGATGGTATTATCAGCTAATTCTTCATATAATAACCATCCTTCAGTTTCGTCCTTTTTCAGAAATCCTCCTTGGCACATGGATTCTAACAGCATTTTAGTTTGATATTCTAATCCATCATATAGAACTTGGCAAAGTCGCCATTTCTCTATCCCATGGTGAGGGCATTGGGCAAGGAGGTCCTTAAAACGTTCGAAATACTAACAAAAAGGTTCATTGGCTGTTTGCTTAAACTGTAAGATGTTCTTCCTAATCAGTGCAGTCTTGTGGACGGGATAAAATTTTTTTAAGAATGCCTTAACAAAATTATCCCACGAAGATATTGAACCGGCCTCTAGACTGTAGAGCCATTTCTTTGCTAAATCCTTCAAAGCAAAGGGGACAAACCTAAGTTTGATGTCATCTTTTCCTAACTTAGGAATATTCATCATGAGACATACTTCCTCAAATTCCCTTATGAAGAAGTATGCATCCTCGGAGTCAAGTCCATGAAATTTCGGAAGGGTGTTGATGTATTGTGGCTTAAGCTCAAATGGGTCAACACCTTCATCGTTAAGCTTGATGCAAGATGGAAGAGAGGTCCTAATAGGATAGAACCTATCTTGGAGTGATATTGGTTGTGCCATGTGTGAGTCGGGCTTTTGCTCGGGTGGTGAACTAGTTCTAGTTAGCTTGGATGTAAGAGGGTCTCTCGACCAAGCGGACATGCACAATCAGCAAACAAGTTCACCCAATCAATCAAATAAAAAAAAATCAAAAATCCTAATCTAGGGTAAGCCTTGACCTAGACGACTCCTAACTTTAGACTGTCCTTAGGTGGTCTATTGTCGACGTTAACCACAAGCTAATCGGCCAGGCAGGTGGCAAGACCGGTGGGAGGTTTTCCGTCAGAGACGTTCCTTAATTAAATAACCACCGTTCTTCGGGCTTTCGGCCCTCAATTCCCTGCCTAGACACCGATTTGACAAGAGTTAATTTCGAACAATTTTCCTCCTTAGGTCAATCTCCTATTGAGTCCGAGTTAACCTAGGGCCAACGTCTAGTCAAATTTTACTTAAGGTTAGGGTTGTGAGTGTGGCGGATATGATTTGTGGGCCAAGGAAGGGTGATGAATTCCCCACCTTATCTTATTTATGGGTTATGCCCTTAAAATATTTTTGTGTACGTGTAAAGCTGTAGAAAAGTAATCACTCAAGAAAGCAGTAAACAACCAAGAGTGTTTCATAATCTATATGCTATGCAAACGTACCTTGTCGCCAGCACTCTTCAACAGAATTAAAGAAAATTAAAATAGACACGTGCCCTAATATGCAAGAGTCTAAAAATATTTTTTTTTATTTTCAACAAATGGGTTAATGTTATTAATTAGCAGTTGCAGAGTGATCACAGAGAAATATAATCAAAGCAGTAAGCTATTTTCTGCAATTCAGAGCAACCTGCAGAAAATCAGATTAGTAGTCAACCACTATTGCCGCAGAATTGCGGCCCTGGCCGCGGATCTGCGGCAAATATGTAGGCCCTGGTGCTCTGCCTTCGAGGGTAGAGGCACTGGGTTGCTGTATGTCCTTGCTACTGCTCTGTTTTCCTGTTCTCTGTATCTGCAAACAGAACGAATAAAGAATGATTAGAACGAGGAAATCGTGCCGTTCCTTCCCCGGCAACGGCGCCAAAATTTGATTGAGAATTTAAAGAATTTGTGAATGAGAGAAATGAAGTTTAGAATTCTTTTGTTCTCAATGCTATCCGCTGTAGCAAGGGCTCAAGCGGGTCGTGATCCTCAGGGAAGGATGCGATGCAAGCTTTTCGACTCGATTCCTCTGTATCTTCAAAAATAGGAGAAAAGAGATTAGATTTGAGAATATATGATATGAAAGACGTGGTTTTGCTGATTTTCTACCACAACCCTATTTCAAGTTAAGGAGATTGATCTTCATCTTGAGATGTATGTAATTCACCCTAGGTTATTAAGAATAATTCAAGTAAGAAAAACCAATACCAGATTCTAACTAAGTTACATTATTTAAAAGCCAAACTATGATTCATCCTAACATCTAGGTACAACTTAATAGAAGATGAATCTTAAATTTATGCTGTCCTAGTTCTTAAGTTTGAAGTCATGAAAAGTCTTTTTAATATGCAACCTACATTAAGAATCTTAGTTATCTTGTTTAATCTTCAAGAAAAGTTATTATTAAACCTAGGGTTTCTAGAGATGGTCATCAATCTGATCAAGGCTTAACTGCTCTAGGGTTGCTTTAAGAATTTCAGCAAACCACTAGAGAGAATTAGTTCATCATCATCTTTTTTATCTTTTCAATTTATATTTTTTTTTATTGTTTAATAAGAGAGATTAGAGAAAGAAAGAAAGAAAACAAATCAGAAGATCGATGATTAGAAACCAAACCAGAGAGATCACAGAAATAAAATAAAACTAAATACAGAAAATTAAATGGGAAAAAGGTAACCTTTATTGCAGAATAATCCTCCAATTACAAAGCTCCTTCTTCTCCACAACGTACATGAAATGAAAGTTACAATCTTGCAGAAATTTAAAGAAAATGGCTAAAAGAAAACCCTAATACGTCTCTGGATCCCCTTCTCTGCTGCGCCTGCAGGGATATTTATAGTGCAGAAAGAGATAGAGTCCTGGATAAAGTCCTCAACGAAATCTGGTAATCAGATTCATCCAAATTGCCGCAGAATTGCGGCTTGGGCCGCGTTTCTGCGGCAGTACAGTGGAGTCAGGCCACGTGCTTTGGCGCGTGGCTTCTCCTGGTCCATCCATATGGTCGCCTGCTTCTGAAAGCTGCATCCTGGCTCTTTATTCTGGATTTTTCGAGATAACTTAGTAATCAAGTTACCTTGATCTCAAATATCCCAAATCTTCTATCCACGAATTTCCTTCTTATCTTGGGCTTTTATCCTCATCCTGCAAGTGTTTAGGGTTGGATAGAAGTCTATCCTTCCCTTATCTTTGATATTTGCAACTTTTAGCCCTTGTATTTGCATTTTGACTTCTTGTAATTGCGCTTTTGCACCTGGGCTTCAAACATGGGCTTGGATCTGGGCTTTTGGGCTCTTTTAAGCTTTATTTATTATTAAAATAATAATTCGAGGCCTGCACACATTAAATAACAAAATATTAATAAATGTGCAGAATTAAATGAATAAATATGAAAATGTGATGGTAAATGTTATGAAAAATGCACTTTTCACTACCAATCACACACACACACAAAATTATATGTGTTTTTTCATTCGATAGTTTTGTGTTTAGAAAAATATCGTTTTGGATTTATCAAAACTTATTTTAGAGCTTATTGTCAAAAACATAGATATTTCATCCTATATGTGTATTGGATCATATCCATACACATTAAGCTTCAAAAATGTTTAAAATATCTTATTTTTGTATTGGGAGAAGTTTTGGAAAAATCATTTTTCAATTTGGAGATTGTTTTTGAAAAATATGATTTCTATTCAAGGCCAAAATTTCTATATCACAAAAATAATTCAAAATGTTTATAATATGTTTTGATTCTTAATCAAACATATTTGTATATCAAAGTATATTAATGAACTAATTTTTGTAGAATTTATTGGAATTTATGGGATTTTATTAAAGATAAAAAGACAAAGTTTTAATCCCTGAAAATGTCTGACCTGGCCTTCTGCCGGTCGACCGAAACAGAAGTCGATCGACCGGACTGGTCAACTGATGTGCACAAACGTGCACATCCATTTGGCTGGTGGGCCGGTCGACCGGGCGGTCGACCGTCCAGAGAGCTCTGCTCTCTGAATCTGACCCCGGTCGATCGGGCGGTCGACCAGCCAGAGAGCTCTACTCTCTGAATCCGGCCGCGGTCAACCGGGCGGTCGACCAGTAGCATAACGGTCGAAAATCCGACCGTTGGCTGGTCGGCCGGGCGGTTGACCGACAGCGGTGTCAGCTGCTGATTTGGCCTCCAACGGTCATATTTTGGGAGCCTATAAATTAGGGTTCCCTTGGACTTTTTTCAATAAGATTTTTGGAGAGTTTTCAAGCTAGTTTTTCCTACCTCTCTAAGTGTTTATCTCCACTTGTTTTAGGGCTAATACTTCATATTAAAAGGAGAGTTTATCAAGACTGTTTTCAAAGTGATTTCTTGAGTTTTTCACCACAAAATCTATTCTAGTTTTCTCACACATACTTGAGCTTTCCATTGCTATATCAATCCTATAGGAAAGTTGTTGTGAGAGTATTTTTAGGTGATCAAAGTGTTTAGATAACCAAGCGTTTCATCTTGTATTTGAGGAGGTGAACTTGCGGGTTCGTGTTGTTTCGAGTTCTTGTGGAAGCTCGGTGTAGAGGTGCGGCCTCGGCAAGCTAGTGTGCTTGCGTGTGTTTGTTCTTACGGGAACAAGTGAGGGGACTGGTGAGTCCAAGAGTTCCAATGTGAACTCCTTGTAGGTGTTGCGGCACCGAGTGATCCGGTGGGATCATTTATAGTGAAAATCCTTCATAGTGTTGAAGGTGGGGACGTAGAGCAAGGGTGCTCGAACCTCGAAACAAATCTCCAGTGTTTGAGATTGCTCACTCTCTATCTCTCACTTGTGTTTATATCTTCCATGCTTATATTGTTTATCTCTTTTATATGCTTGATATATTTGTACTCTATTGATACATGTTTGGGATTGTTTGCTCATACTTGTATTCAACCAAGAGAGTCATAGCGGCACCTCAACTCTTATCTAGAGGATCTTGAGGAGATGTCCAGGCCCTTCACCTGGAATTCGGCTACACTCTTGTGTTATACTTGGTATGTTTAGCTTAATAGTTTTTAGTTTGCATAAATAGTTTTAATTTCGCATTATTCATCATTAGATTAGCTTATCACCTATTCACCCCCCCTCTAGGTGAACTTCAAGTTCATCTCCCCTAGATGTAAAGGGGGTCTACCTACGCATGATACAATTAACAACGATACTCATAAATTAGTCATACTTAAACTAATTAATACAACTAAATCAGTTTAAAACTATTTAAATTTAACTAAATAATTAATTGCAAATACTAATTAATTAAACTAATCAAACTAAACTAATAAAAAACAAACGTACTTTGCTCTGTAAAGAGAGCATGCCACCTCCATGATGAAAAGCAAAAAAGGGGAAAAAATATTTTCTAATAAAATAATATGGCCAAAGTCCCAAAATACAAAAAGCTAAAGTTAACAAAAACCTAGATTTTATTAAAGGTGGCTAAAAAATTAATACAAAAGAAAAAAACTAAAACCTTGATCCCCCTTGAACGGCAGCCCTGTACTCCTTCTTATATAATAAAAAATTTTTACAAAAAATCCCTCAAGTTAAAAATATTACATATTAAATCAGTTTTGACTCAGGCAGATTCTGTAAATCGCCAATACGGCCAACCAAACAGTCGAATCAGCAAAAACGCTCAACATCAAAGTTGTAGATCTTCGAATTCTCTTTCCGTAGACACCTGGATGACCTTTTTGAAATCTTGTAGCAAAAGTTATGGCCAATACACCGCAATATGCTCAGAAAGCATCCTCCAATTTTTTACAAATTGCGTGATTTAATTGTTGAAAGTAACTGAATCCTCTTTTTTTTTTCTTTTACTTGTTCCCTGCAAAATAAAATCAAATATATCCGAGTAGCATTATTTATATACAAATAATAGATAATTAGGAGCATAAAAATAACGTAAAATCGTGCTGATCAAATACCCCCACACCTACCTTTTGCTAGTCCTCGAGCAAAATTAATAAAAAAACTAAAAACAAATAAATAGAAAAATTATACTATCTCACTTTCATAGGAATCACAGTTGTACTTAGCATGTGCAACAAGCCGTTAAACCCCTAGGTTAGCCCTGGAAGACAAGTTTTGTCTTGTGAGGGTTTTCAGTGGATTATACCTATAAAATCCATAAAAGAATGAGATTAAGGAATAAACAAAAGTAAAATAAGGATAACTAAAAACAAGAAAGAAAGAATTTTTTTTTATCTACTCCAGTTAACCAGTTAGCAAGATCACATGTTTCAGAGAGTTTCATTTTCAAGTAAAACCACAATTCAAGAAATCAGATTGGCTATAAAATAAAGTCTCAAATCCAAAACTTTACACCACCTGTTTTAATTTTCAGATCCTATTCACCCCGTGATCGTGATGTTGTTCTCAAGCTTGAAAATATTTAACTACAACTTTTATACTTGTTTTTGTGATATTAATTTTTTTAAGCTTTTTAACTATCTTTCGCGTAGATACCGAGGCTTCCTGAGGCCAAGGCACCTAGCTAATTGATAATCAAAATTAGTATATTTTATGATATCTTGTTCTATTACGCTTTCTCAGCTACCCATGTAGCGAGATTTGGGCCAATGCTCCCAAACTAGATGGTCTTAGGGTAATAAGTGTAAAAACACTCCTGCAGACTTAATTACTCAAGCAACTGAGGCCACAAGACGAGATTTATTAATAATATTTTACTACATAATAAATCTCTCTGTTTTTTTTTGAAAGTTGTGATCAATATCCCAAGCCTATGAACTAGTAGTGTAAGTATCATTGGGTATATAATCACTTAGACTAAGTTTAGATGATATATCCGTTTTAGATTCTAATCTTTATTTTAAGATTTTATGATTCTTTCATCTTGATCTTACCTTTGAAATCTACTCAATGGATACTAAATGTCTCACATACTAGCTAATCATTTGTAGAAAATTTTCAATTTTTTATTTTTTTTAAAGAAGACTCCTAAAAGAAAATAAAGAAAAAGAAAGAAATAAAATAAAACCCTAAAATCGAAACAAAACCAAAAGATTCATAAAAGAAAAGAAATATGTGAATCTTCCCCCCACACCTAAACTGTGCCATTCCTCATGCATATACGTGAATACAAAGATAGAATGAATATAGCATATAATACACATATCCACATACGTGTACACATTCAAAAAATAAAGCATTCAATTCAAGCATACATGAGTAAAATGTATGAAATAAATATGCTGAAATTAGAATTACTCACAGTGCACTGAAAAATCTAGTTGTAGAAGCAACCAAAATCACTCCATGCGTGTGTGCATCCTCGTTTATCCTGTATCTCTTACAAATAACTTCGCACATAGGTTAGAGAAAGAGATACATAAAAGACTCATTAAGACTGACTCAACCAATAAAGAGGAAATAAAAAGACTCAAAAACTAAAAGAAAAATAAAACAAATATATACATATGTACAATCCCATGTCTCTCTCACACCTAAATCATTCTAGGTCATTCCCTCGAGCTCGTTTCTCATCATTCCAATGGGTTCTCTTCAATGGACAAATTGGAGAGGTTAATCTTTTTGTCATCTTTAATTTCATCCTCTCCAACTTATTCATCACTGTCCTCCATCTCTTTCTTCTCTTCTTCTCACACTTTTTTCTCGTAAATTCATCATTATCACACAATATAATTAGAGTGTCCACAATATGTTTGCCTTTGAATTTAAACTCACCCTCAAACATCACCTCAATACTTAAATCAACAATTTTCTTTGGAGGCGTGTAACTAAACAAAGCATCCCTAACTGATTCATCCAAACATATGGGTTTGTCTTCAAATTGGTTTTCAAAGCTTTGATCAATTAGACCTTCTTGAATCATGTTTTTAAAATCTTGATCATTGGTTGGCTCATCGAAAGTGAAGATGCTTAAATCGAGTTTTCTTTTCTTAAAAGGAATTCTAAACTCAAGATTCTCAACACATGTTTTCTCACCACTATGATCACACTCTTTAATAAAAAAACTCAAGAAACAAAGGCTCAATATCCGTATAGGCATCCTCGCAATTTTGATTAGTCTGCTCCATTTTCTCCATATGAGTGGATAATATATTCTGCTCTTCAACACTTGTCTTTTCACAGAACTTAGAAAATTCATCCTCAAATTTCTCCTAAAGCAAAAGTTCATCATTATCACATTTATCTTCACAATATGATTCAACTAGTTTTACATGAGGTGTATATGTAGCCAAATAATTTCTAATCACTTCATCCAGACACTAAGGATCTTTCTCAAGTTTGTACACCTCATGGACCTTCACAACTTCCTCAACAGGCTTCCATGTTCAAGCTCTTCAAATTGATTAAGATAAAATAATGGGGACTCGAAGGGCATCTCGATGGAATGATTAGACATGTCATTGTGGCCAGTGATTTGCTCTCGGGTCTAACAGTTGGACTTTGCTCATTTTATGAAAGTTGATGTGCTCTTGAATTGACATGAGTCGAGTCGGCATTGGCTCAAAACTAGTTTATTAGAAAAGGGATCCTTCTCTTGCTCACTAACCAACTTATTTGCTATCCTATTTAAGCAGTCTCTAATGTCATAGAGCACTTACTTTGATGTTTACCTAAAAGTTTCAAAAGCTTCCTCTAGTGTTGGTTCCTTGTCCACCTAATTGCCATTGAACTCAATTTACGAAAGTTGATGGAACTCTTGAACTTGATCTAGACTTGTGGTTGAAACAGATTGATTGAGAAGAGTCATTATCTTATCCATGTGAGCACATACCTCGATTAACATTGATTGGTTTTGATATAGTCTGCTGCATGGATTTGAAACTCTTTTTAAGGTGCTTATCGGTTTCTCATGATCAATGTCAAATCCCCAAGATAGAGGTGATGGTTTAGTGTAGGACCAATTAGATTAAGGATTTTGATATGATTAATTTCATGAAAATTGAGAATAATTCCATCCATCCGAATTGAAGTTTGATGGATAAGGTTCGCTCGTAGATCCTTGTAATGTGTGGATTCATTTTGACCTAGTCCTAACGAATACCCTATCGAAGGATATTGTTCAGAAGAATGATTTGGATCTTGACAGTGATGGCAACTCATGTGATGGTATGAAGAAAATGAGTAGTTCGTAGGATGGATGTGCTCATTAAAGTCTGAAAGAGAGGTTGGTGGATGGAAAGGAGTGTCTGGCCTATAAAATGGATCATAACCAAATGAATTTGGGTAGGCCATGGGGAAAAGGATTTATTTTTTTTTGAATTTATTTTTGAATTTTTTGATTTTTGAATTTTTTGAATTTTTTAAATTATATATATTTTTTTACAATTTGGTAAAAGTATCAAAACTAAAGATAGAACACTTTGTCCCCGGCAACGGCGCCAAAAACTTGATGGGGAGATTTCTCTCCTCATTTTAAATTAACCGCAAGTGCATGGTTATTCGATGTAGCACTTGAGGGTCGATCCACAGAGACGGGTGGCTCTTTTGGTTTCAACACTTTTAGGCGAATTGAGTGAAAAGTTTGTGATTTGGGTGAAATACGTGTCAATCTAAAGAAAATCAAGTCAAACACCTAGGATTGAATCTCCTAAAGTAGAATTAAGAGGTCAATCTCAGACTCCATACTGGTTTGTTATTACTCACCAAAATCTCTACTTCTATTAAGCAAAGTAAGTCTGAACACTAAATCAAAGCGCAGGGTATTCTCCAGTTACATGATCTATCAAAGATAAATTAACTAAATTAAGAAACTAGCATAAAGGAAACAAAAGCCTAAGCATGGACCATTAACCCCTGATATATAGCCTGTCAAAATTTCAGCTATTGTAGAAATTAATCTCCTAAAAGTTGTTGGTCAATTGGTGTGCAAATAACCCTATATAGGAGATCCAACGGATGACCACAAGATATTCTAGCCTAAGTTCATCTCCCCTACATGTAAGAGGGGGTCTACCTATGCATGATACAACTAACAATGATACAATCTCATAAATTGATCATACTTAAGTAATTAAACTAATTAATACAACTAAATCAGTTTAAAACTATTTAAATTTAACTAAATAATTAATTGCAAACCTAATTAATTAAACTAATCAAACTAAACTAATAAAAAAACAAACGTACCTTTGCTATGTAAAGAGCATGCCGCCTCCATGATTAAAAGCAAAAAAGGGAAAAAGTATTTTCTAATAAAATAATGTGGCCAAAAGTCCCAAAATACAAAAAAAAAGCTAAAGTTAACAAAAACCTAGATTTTATTAAAGGTAGCTAAAAAAATAATACAAAAGGAAAAAAAACTAAAACTAGATCCCCCTTGAACGGTAGCCCTGTACCCCTTCTAATATAATAAAGAATTTTACAAAGAAGCCCCTCAAGTTAAAAATATTACATATTATATCAGTTTTGACTCAGGAAGATTCTGTAAATGGCGAATACGGCCAACTAAACAGTCGAATCAGCAAATATGCTCAACATAAAAGTTGTAGGTATTCAAATTCTCTTCTGTAGACACCTTGATGACCTTTTTTGAAATAATGTAGCCAAAGTTATGGCTAAAACACTGCAACATGCTCGGAAAGCATTCTCCAATCTTTTACAAATTGCGTGATTGAATTGCTGAAAGTAACCGGATTCCTCTTTTTTCTTTTACCTATTTCTTGCAAAATATAATTAAATATACCTGAGCAGCATTATTTATATTCAAATAATAGATAATTAGGAGATAAAAATGATGTAAAATCGTGCTGATTAATGCTCGAACTTCTAAATACAGAACCAAACTCTTCCATGACAGATCCATAAATCGGAAGAATTTTATCCCCGGACAAAAGGTTCTGTTATACAATTTCAGGCTCCACCTTTTTCCGGGTAAACTGAAGACCCGATGGTCAGGACTCTATCTTGTGCATAAAGTTTTTTCTCATGGGTGTTGTAGAAATCTCTGATCCGAAGAATGATAGTACTTTTTAAAGTCAATGGACAAAGATTGAAAAACATTCTATACCACTGAGCCTGAGTCACATGAGGCTTTTGAACTGGGTCTTTGTGACCCAGTCTACACGTGACTAGGCCCTCCTTCAAATTTCATTGTCATTCATTGTAAATCTTTTGAGACCCTTCTTGTAAATATCAGCGATTTTTCTTTTACCTTAATAAATAGAATAATATAGAAAACCAAAAAAAGAAAAAAAGAAAAAAATTTAGGACTTAATTGATAAATGACACCTAGTTTATCTCTCTTATAAATATACCAATTATTAACCAATAAAATTCAAAAATAAACCCTAGGTAACTTATTTACATTTTCACCTAGGGGTAAAAAAAAGAACACACCCTTCTCAGGCCTCTATAAAACCTCTCTACACCTACTCCCGTGCCTTTACCCTAATTTGGGATCAGATTTGGAGAGGAGAGATGAGCGCCCCGCCACCAAAAATTCCCTACCTCTGCCACCCTAATTCTGCCTCTTTTCTCTGCCAAAGCCGCGGATCCGCGACCATTTTGGGGATTCCTGTGCGTCGTGAAATTTTTCTTTGCTTGATTTTCCTTGTAGATCCCAGATCTACAACAAGCTCTGTGCGTTTCTACGTGGATTGCTCTGTGCAATTTAGTTTTTGTTTTCCCCCACGAATTTCGGAGGAGGTTTGCGAATTCCTATCTTTTTCTCCGAATTTCAATTCATGGCACCTACTATTTTTGTTGAAAAGAATTTTTCTAGGATCCTTAGTGATGTCAATGGGTATGACCATGTGTTTCTTGATAGGATTAGGGAGTGAAATTGGTTCACATTGGTTTATGATAATTCTAAGTATGAAGCTTATTATTGTCCTGAACTTGTTAAAATCTTCTACTCTAGTATTGACCAAACCACCATTGATCTTGATAACTATCAATTTACTGTGCATCTGGCGACTGGGGACATCATTGTCACAACTGATATGATAAATGATTACACACAAGTCCCCAGCAACCCACACCATAGAGAGCCCCTTCCTTTGATAGAGTACATGACCATTATGGGTGCTCGTTGCACTGAGGACCGTGATGCTGGATCCAACGCAATATCCTTGCCCTAGACCACACCACTTCTTTGAATAGGCCTGTGTTACAAATCATTCAAGATCTGTTGACAAAACAGCACACAGTATGCATTAACATGATCATATTTAACTGTCTTATCACCAACTCCAATTGAACAAGAGGTGCCAAATATTCATATCCCGTGTTAGTGACTCGTTTGTGTAAGAATTCTACCAGACGACGTCTTTGATTCGTATGACTGAGCATATGTTGCAACAGAACGGACAACTAGCACATACAACAGCTGTTTACATGCCGTTTGGGCCCCTAGTGTCCAACCTGATGATGCCTAAGCAGAATCCTCTTCCGAGGAACTATTGGAGGAAGATGATGAGCCTATTTTTTGGCAGCAGCCCCCGCCCACTGATTCTAGAGCCTTCATGTCTTCCATATGGAAAGGCATAAAGAAAATTTTTAAGGGCCAAATTAGGTTAAGGAAGCAGATGGAGGAGCAGACCACTCGTTTGGAAAGACTTGAGGAGGGTGGAGATCACAGTCAGCCAGTCCAAGCACCATGGCTGGTCCGAGCCATAGAAGGGGATGATATCCTTTCATTACCTTATTTCGTGCATGTGTTTTATTCGCATACATTGAGGACAATGCATGAGATAGGTATGGGGGTGAGTACTAACTTAAAGTTTTTTGGTTTTTTAGGATTTTTAGTTTTTTTAAAGATTTTAATCTTCTTATAAAAAAATTCTTGATCCATTTTTAAGAAAATTAACTTGATCTTAGGAATTAGGAAAACTCTAAACTAGGATTTCTTGATATAAGTTAAAATAAAAAGAATTGTTGAATATTTAGGCTAACAAAGAAAGAACAGAAAGATAATTAGATTTTAATTTTTCCTAAGTATTATATACATTTACATGTGTAGGGATTTACCAAAGACTTAGTACCTTTATTTATATAAAATATAAAATAATAAAAAAAAGAAGAAGAAAAATATTAGAAATAAATACTTCATCACCAACTAAGATGGTTAGTTGTGCCTTAAGAAGCATGACCAGTCACGCCTAAAGGTGGTTGAGTTCTTAACATTCGTAGCCTTGTTTACTTGAGTCCTTGAACTTTAAAGATGTATCCTCATCTGGTTCCCTACACCATCTGGTCTGGGAGTAATCGGTAAAAGGCTTGCAACATGGGTAAATTAGAAGGCCTAATAAAGCTAAAGAAAATAAATAAGTGTAAATACGTAAAAAATAAAAAAATGTATATATATAATAATAATAGAATATAAATAAAAGTACCATAGTCTAAGAATAATTCATCATACATATAAATGTATATATTTTAGGATTAACACAAAATCTGATGCTCTCTCTATTTTTGAAACTTAACCTTAATTGAAGACAAAACTTCAAATAGAGACTTATAATGAGAAGGAATAGATGGGGTAATCTAAAACCAGAAGATCACTTAAATTTTTACAAAAATAGATCATAAACTTTTTTTTTTTCTTTCTTGAAAAATCACTAACATGTTTTTTTCCTTTGAATTTTGTGGGTACAATCCGTTGAAAACCCTTA
Source organism: Agave tequilana (assembly GCA_038442645.1). Taxonomy (NCBI): domain Eukaryota; kingdom Viridiplantae; phylum Streptophyta; class Magnoliopsida; order Asparagales; family Asparagaceae; genus Agave; species Agave tequilana. Next base: position 75,275 of record JAVJIF010012037.1, on the reverse strand, counting down.
GGAGACAACACTCCTCCTCTAGGGTAGCCTAGTGGTTTAACGGCTTGTTGCACATGCTCAGTGCAATCATGTCACCTACGAAAGTGGTATAATAATGTAGTTAGGATTTTACTTTTCTTTTATTTACTTATTTTGCTCGAGGATGAGCAAAAGCTAGGTTGGGGGTGTGATTAGTGTTCAATTTTGTATCATTTTGCATCACATTTTCATGCATATTATCAATGAAAATAAGCCTTTTAATGGCTATTTCTCTTAAATTTTAGGTCCACTCTCTAATGAAGAAGAATACCCAAAATCCAAGCTAATTCAAGGATTTAAAGGAGATTAAAAGAGCCCAAATCAAAGAAGCCCACATCTGTAAGGAGCCAGAAAATATCCTCGTGGTTCTAAAAGTTCCCATAGGACATCTAGGCAGAGACAGCCTGTTCGCGCTATCGCTGGCATAACGGCCAAGATTCTGCTGCAAAAATGCAACTTTGGCCTCGTTTCTGTTGGAACTTATTTTGATGATAATAAATATAATTTGTACTATTTTGTGTATTTTTAGATATTTGTTTAAAAGCCTTTATAACACAATAAAATAGTCCTATTAGTAGACTTGACCCTTCTTATAGTAGACGAATACAATGTCTAGTCGACTTATCAAAATCTTATAGTCGACTAATAAGATTACTAGTCGACTTATCAAAATCCTATAGTCGACTAAGTCTTGTCCAAAAAAGATATCCACTTTCTGTTTTTTTTTTTACTATTAGCAGCATTAGTCGACTTATCAATAGTTTTGACTGTTAGCAACATTAGTCGACTTCAAAATCATAGTTTTCTGTCCAAACTTTGTTGAAATATTCTATTTTTCAGTAAACCAATTTTACTTTCATTTCTTCACACAAATTCCATTCCTTTGTGAAGAATTCTGAAAGTCCACCTATAAGAGTCCTTGTTCACAATCACATACAGTTTCAAGGCTTATAGGATTGATTGTAATCACTCAAAGAGAAGTATTATACAAGAGCGTCTTCTTAGTGTAGAAGAGAAGTTGTACAAGGTGTTGTTGTCTTCTTGGTGTAAGAGTTGTACGGATTTGGCAAAGGTTGTTTGTCAAGTGGTGTACAAGGTGTTGATTTTGGATGTACAAAATCAAGGATAAAGGAAAATCTCAAACGGGTTGCTTGGGGACTGGACGTAGGTCAAGAGGACCCAACCATGATAAAATCTCTTGTGTTTACGTTTATATTATTTCTGATATTTATTTTCTTTCTTACAAGTTATTTTATTTAACGCTAATTATCTTTGTTCTAGTATTGTGTTGACATAATTTTTAGATCCTACAGTTTCCGCGGCAGTACTAGGGCCGTTGATGCAGCTTTTGATCCTACGGCTACGATTGATAGCGATGAGCTCCTGGTGCCTATATAATGACCCCTAGGGCCTCTGTTGTAAAGGAGGAGAGGATAGCCATAAAATTTTAGGAGAAGGTTTAGGATTTTTTTAGGTTCCTCTTTAGTTTTCTCTTGTAATTTTCTTTTCTCTCTTTAGATTCCAGAAAAAAAGAGAGAGGGTGAGAGTGAGATCTCTGTAATTGAGAGTGACAATCCAATGCAAAGCTCATGTTCTCCTTCTTTTAATTTCTTGTTCTTATAATTCTTGCTATTTACTTTCAAGCTTTTAATTTCTTACACTTTTATCTACTATGTTTTCTTCTTTGCTTTACTTCTCCATAGATGACTAACCTTCTAACATGACTAACTAATCTCTAACACTACTAACTACTAACTCTTGGATGATGCTAACTCATATAATTCATTGGATGTTTATAATTTCTAGTCTTGTGCCAACAAGTCTCTTTAATTTTCAATGAAAATGAGTGTTGTTTTTTATCTTAATAAGGTTTTGTGATTCCTTTCATATGATTCATGTGTGCCTTATTTAGAGTCTTGTTCATTAACAAGAGCCTTGATGGAACAAGATGATGTGATCACCTTATTATGCTAACAAATTAATGCACTAGCTTCTTATTTAATGCTAGCTAAATTATGGCTTTGATGATTTAATGAATCTAACATTCTTGTTATACATATCTAAATTGTGAATCTCAAATTCTTAAGTTCCATTCTTGTGAACCTATTGGGATCCTATAATCTAAAGTGGCCACCTAACCAAGCTAAGAGAGGAACATATCAACAAATTGAGACAACTCTTTGACTTGATGAAGCAAGATAGACAATATGCCAATGAATCTATATGAGGCACAAATCATCCAAGAGATTAGTAAGTTCGTAGTGTAGAGTTGTTAGTTAGTCATGGCTTTCTTTCTATCTGATTAAAACTCTTCTAATTTCTAAAGAAACTTTCTTTTTCAAACAAAGTCCATTTTTCTACTTTTTTTAAACACCATTTCATTTACCGTTTTCATTTTTCCTTCCTTACTTTCATTCTTATTTTCTTCACACAAAAAAATTCATATCTTCTTTTTTACTTTTCTTTTCCAATTCTTAAACAAAGAAGAACGTTCATTTTCTTTCCAAAAACAAGAACAACTAGAACTGAGAAAGCTTCCATCGCAAGCCCTCCATGCGGATACGACCCGTTATAGCTTTTGCTACATATGATAGTTCGAAGGAGCATATTAATTTTACATTCATATCCAGAGCTTGAACATTGATACACGGACTTCCCCGTTTACTCTAAACTCCTGCTCTTGCTCTTTTATTTTCCCTTCGAATAGTAACTCTCCCCTTTAGCTCCCAGCTCTTGAAAGCAGGGGTACTGGTTCCAAAACTTTGCCGCAGCCAGGGCTTTTTGGCCACAGAAATGCGGCCTTGTTCTGGGCTCTGGTTCTCATCTTTTGCAGGGGTCTTTTTATTTGTATATACTTGTATATTCTGTTGCAAATTTTTTGTTTAGATTATATATGCACTGTAATAATTAAGAACTAAAATACGGTAATTGAATGTTTTAAAATGGTTTAGACATTTGCATCTAGGCATGTGTCGGTTTCAATTCCAATATCCTGTATTTTGTTCTTCTATTATTGTGATCTGGATTGAGGTGTATATATCGCATTGCATATAGTGAGGACAAATGTGTGGGTGATTTACTCACTTTTTGTGTTCATTCTTGTCTATATTGCACTCTTGGACGAATTGAACTTAAGGGCATAACCTAATATATGATTAGGTGGGAAAGTCATTACCCTCTCTTAGCCCAAAAATCACCTTCCCACCCACACAACTCAAGCCTAAATAGCATAACCCAACATATGATAAGGTGGGAAAGTCATTACCCTCCTTTAGCCTAAAAATCACCTCCCCACTCTCACAACCCAAGCCTAAATAAAACTAGATAGATGTCGGCCCCTAGGGACATTTTGGACTCATTTAGAAGATTGACCTAAGAGAAAAGTTGTTAGAGTTTGACTCTTCTCAAATTAGTGTTAAAGGTTGGGGATTGAGAGGGAAAACCTCGAAGAATAGTGGTTTGACATAATTAGACCTGTTGCTCAAGTATGGATACCTCCTATTGGTGTTGCCCCTAGCTGGCCAATTAACTTGTGATCAGATTGCTGCAATATACTTCCCGTGAACAGTCTAACGGTTAGGAGTCATCTAGGTCTAGATCAACCCTAGTATAGGCTTATTTTTGAAATTTTCTTTTTTTTTGTTTGTTCGTTTTTTTTTTTATGATTGTTGTGATTAAATGAAATATAACCAAAAATTTTCCAACCAAATGAATCCATTTCACCTCGACCTTATTTGACTCGGATAACTCCAACCTTGCTACGTACAATATGAACTAACCATACATACCTGATTGGGTTTGTCTGACTCAATATAACCCATACCCCCAATTCTATGATCAAAAATTTCAAAATAAGTTTCACTCTTTATAGAGTCCATGGGGATTCACCTCCCCAGAGTAAAATTTTTAACCTCTTTGTTCAAAATTTCTACAACACTCATTACCCAATTTTGCTTCCTATACTCTTTTTCTACCACAGCTCATAGAAGAAAAATCTGAGTTAGAAAAGAGTGTAGAAGCCATCCAAGAAGCCAATCAAAAATTTTAGGAAATGTTGGCCTCCCCAATTCCACAATATTTTCAAGAGTCATACTCAGTCCCACCTGTTCAAAATGACCAATCATCAGTTTTGGACACGAGTATTGAACTCTTGCGTGAGTCTGAGTGACATTCTCAAAACATGTTGGATTCACCATTTTTTCAGAACCAAGCTTCACATACTTCTTTTTTAGAACATCCAACTGTAAAAAAATCCATCCTGCAAATGAGTATGGAAGTCTTACGTGAGTCTGAGCAACAATCACAAAATCTGATGGACTCATGATTTAACCACAATTTCCAAAACCAAACTTCATACTTACATTTTTAAAAAAGTCTGATTTCACAGAATATGGAAGATATGATTTAGACTCTAAATATGGTCACCCAGTCCATCCACGCACAAGAGCATCAACTGGCTAACACAATTGCATATAGGAATGAGGAAACTCTACCTTATCAATTGTTGTCCGATTTCGAAATCTATTACCCTATTGATGTGACCCAAGAATCATATTATTTTAGAATTCAAGATTCAATTTCATCTCATCCATTTGCACTTGCCCAAAATTTTGAAAGCCACCTTGACATTTTGGTGAGCTATCCTTTCCCGAAATTGAACTTAAGCATGAATGTGATCCTGATCCAAAAGTTGGTAAATCCATTTCACTTTTTGATTCAATAATAACTCTGGTATCTTTACCAAATTTTTTCATATTCTGGAGTCAACATTGAATCCTATACCAATACACCGTGAAATTGAATGCCAATAATTTACGATCACATTTCGTTAATGGGAAAAGTGTATGAACATCAATTTTTTGGTTTGGACCCCACTTTTGAACCAATTTTGACTCTCACTTTTGAATCTCAACTTGATCTAAGTCAAATTCCCAAGTCGGTATTTGTTCCTATTCTGTTTGAGCCCAAATCAATCATTTTTCGCGATCACACTTCATTGATGGACAAAAGTGTTGAACAAAATGACACAAGAATTATTTTTGAAAATTGAAAATTGGATGAGAATAATTTTTTAAATAAGACCATTCACTCAGTCATTCTTTTAATGGGTCATATTAGAGAGTTCACTGGTGGGTTTCTTCAAGATCCACAATCTTTGGATTGGGACACATTTTGTAGACCAATCAGACAACACCATGAGGTAACTTTTCCTTCTCTTTCCATTTATTTCATGCATATACACATTCACGATGCATTAAGGACAATGCTGAGATAAGCGTGGAGGAGGGTTTACTAACGTAGTTTGTTTTAAACTTTCTTTCTTTTACACTTCTTTTTAGGAAGTTTTTATATATTTTACTTGATCTAAGTCAAATTCCCAAGTCGGTATTTGTTCCTATTCTGTTAGAGCCCAAATCAATCATTTTTCGCGATCACACTTCATTGATGGACAAAAGTGTTGAACAAAATGACACAAGAATTATTTTTGAAAATTGAAAATTGGATGAGAATAATTTTTTAAATAAGACCATTCACTCAGTCATTCTTTTAATGGGTCATATTAGAGAGTTCACTGGTGGGTTTCTTCAAGATCCACAATCTTTGGATTGGGACACATTTTGTAGACCAATCAGACCACCACCATGAGGTAACTTTTCCTTCTCTTTCCATTTATTTCATGCATATACACATTCACGATGCATTAAGGACAATGCATGAGATAAGCGTGGAGGAGGGTTTACTAACATAGTTTGTTTTAAACTTTCTTTCTTTTACACTTCTTTTTAGGAAGTTTTTATATATTTTTTTGTATAGAAACCCTTTTTCTTTTCGTTTTAAAAAACTTTTAAAATAAAAGAAATAATTTTGATTTATTTTTAAAAAAGTTAAAAAGATTTTAGGAATTAAGAAGACCAAAATTATGACTTCTTAAACTGAGTCAAAATAATATATCTTACTTAAATTCTAGGATAAGAAAGTAAGATTGGAAAGATAATTTGATCTTGAATTTTTTTTGCCTTAGATATATGCACTTCACACTCACATAATTTTTGAGAAAGAAATAAAGACTAAAGATGCAATAAAAATACAAAAAATGAACAAAAAAAAAAGACCACTTACTAAACTGGGTAATTATGCCTCAAGAAGCATGATTATTTACACCTAAATGGTGGGGAAAAAACAAAATAATTTTCCTTAGTTTTCTTGCCTTGTTTACTCGAGTCCTTAAGCCTAAGAGATACTTTCTAATCTGGTGCCCTAAAACCATCTAATTTGGGAGTTACCGGCTAAAGACTCACTACCCGTGTAATCTAGAAAGCCTAAGAAAACTAAGAGAAGAAAATGATATATATATATATATATACACACACACACACACACACACACACAAATAAATGGCATGAAAGTTAGAGTTGATATCCCAAAATTTTTACTATTCACAAAGTGCATATTATTTAAGTCTTATGAAAGATCAAACAATTCAATTTATTTTAAGTTCTTACCTTTAATTTATAACAAGATTTTACATTTAGACTTAGTTTAAGAAAGAATAATTTCTGGTTCATCTAAGACCTTGAATCACATAACTTTCGCAAAAATATTTCAATACTTTTCTCTCTTTCAAAATGCGTTTTCAAAATACTAACATTTGATTTTTTTTTTCTTTATGAATTTTGTAGGTGTAATCCGCTAAAAACACTCAGGAAACACATCTCCTCCTCTAGAGGAAACCTAGAGGTTTAACGGCTTACTGCACATGCTCAGTGCAATCACATCACCTGCAAAAATGATGTAATAATTTTCTTACTTGTTTTTTTGTTTTCTCAGGATGAGCAAAAGATAAGTGTGGGGGTGTGATTAGTCCCCAAATCTGCATATTTTATACCACTCTTCATATTTATTCTAAATAAAATTCTACTAAATAATGACTTTCTTATGTGTTTCAGGTCCATGGCATGAAATGGAGAATAAGCCCAAAACTCTTATTTATTTGGGGATTTTTAAAGCCTAGAAGAAGTCCAAGACTTTGGAGCCTAATAGGCTAATTCTGAGAACGTAAAACAACAAACCAGTAGGTTGTAACCATACTAGTATAAGACCTATGAAAGTACACCTAAAGGGGGCTGAATAGGTGTAGTGCTAATTTAATAACAAATGATGCGAAATTTAAAAACTAATTGCTAACACACAAAGTGTAATCAAGAGTGAGTCAGAATTCCCCGTAAAGGGCTCTGGAACTACTCATCACGATTAGTCTGAATTAAGAGTTAAGGTGCTTCAATAGCTCTCTAGATTGAATATAAGTGTGGGCACACAAACTATATCTAGCATGCATATGAATATGAACAATGTAAAGCATTGCATGATATAAGAGAGAGAGAATTGAGAGAAAGTAGATCAAATGCAAACACAGGGATATATTTCGAGGTTCGAGCCACTGCTCTACGTCCCCGCCTTCACACCGAATAATTTTCATTATGTCCACACAGGACCTTCACAAAGGGACCTGCACTGAGAAATTACAACTTACAACCTTGGAGTACACAACTTCAACTCTCACACCTCTGCACAAGAGGGAGTACAAAGCAAAGAAGAAATACAACTTAGTGATCCAATGATCACAAACACTCTTGGTGATCCAAAAGATCACAAATAATTTTTCTCATAATACAAAGATTCTAAAGATAAATTTGAATTGAATAGCTCAAGTTTGTGAGAAATCAAAGCATTTAGGAAAGAAACACAAAGAGAAAATACTTGGGAAAACTCTAGAAATGATATAGAAATTTAAAGTAAGAAACTAAAATCCCAAAACTTGTTTTCTTTTGATTTTCCAAAACATTGAATCAAAAATAAAGATATATATTTGAAGCTCAAAATTTTGTTTTAAAACACTTTAGAAAATGAGCAAGAAAGCACTAGAAAACTGGTAAAATTTTTCTTGAAAAATCTTAATGAAAATAACCCCCAAAACCCTTTTATATAGGGCTTTGGGAAAACTAGTCGTTGGGGTCAAAAACTGTCCAAAACAAGCTGTCGGTCGATCGCCTGGTCGACTGGCCAACGATCAGAGTTTTGACTGTTTGAGTTGTCGGTCGACCGCCCCATAGGCAAAACAACCAGTCGGTCGACTATCCAGTCGACCGTGCAAAACAGTGACCTCTGGTATCTAAGTCGGTCGACCGTGCAGTCGACCGACCATATAGGCAAGGTTATGTGCGCGTTTTGTGCACATCGGTCGACCGAGCTCTGGTCTGGTCGACCGGTTGGTCGACCACCAGAAGGCTTAGAACAGGATTTATAAGGTTGAAAATTTAGACTTTTAAATACCCATAAAATCTAATAAAATCTCATAAAATCCACAAAAATATGTACATGTAAATATTTGAAGTACAAATATGTGTGATAAAAATTCAACACATATTACAAACTATTTGAACTATTTTGAAGCATGAAAATTAAGGCTTTAAGCAAAAACTGTATTTTTTTGAAAATTATATTTTGTAATGAAAAATCAATTTTCTTCAAAACTTGTATAAATAAAAATCATAATATTGAAATACATTTTAAGCATATATGTGCATGGATAGAATCCAATACGCATGGTAAATGATATATCTATGTTTTTGACATTAAATTCAAAAAAAAGCTTTGATAAAAACAAAACATGAAACCACATGAACAAGATATACATCAAAATAAGTTTTAAACAATATGAAATAATAATGTATATGGATAAAATCTAATATACATATAAATCATGTAGACTTCTTTTGATTCTATCTATTCATGAAAACGATATATGTATATTTTTGAAAATCCAAACCGGTTAAATTGAAACCAAAATTTTTGAACTTGTATGTGTGTGTATTCTTGAGCATATCAAGACTTGTTGGCCCAAAGGCCCATCACTCTAGTTTTGATGATGATCAACTCATGTAGTTATAGTACTAATGATCTTGTGTTTAATTAGTTTCAGATTCATGATCAAGATTTTAGTTGGTGTTTAGCTTTAACAAAAGATTTAAAGTCAAGTTTTGGAGCTAACACGATTTGATTCAAGAGCTTGTGCATCAAGATCACATCCAGTGCTCAAGAGGAGTCTAGCTCGTTGGATCAAGTTTGGACCAAGTCAAGAGGAGAAGAAGACTTCAAGTGAAGACCTTCAAGATCAAGACTTGAGTCTAGGTTTGTTTTTATTAAGATTTTATTTTTAGATAAAATGTAAAGGATAGAATAGTTGGTGGATTACTCAAGTATACCATATACACACACACTCTTGATTTAGATGAGTTTTCATAAAAGAATTTTCATTTTGAAAAAGACTTTTCATTTTGGAAAAATACCGGTTTGGTTTTTGGAGTATCAAGTATATATGTTTTAACCAAAACCAGTTTAGTGTTTTATTGTAAAAAATATAGATATTTCATCTTGTATATGTAGTGGATCATATCCATACACACTAAGCTTTAAAAGTGTTTAAAATATCTTGTTTTTGTATTTGGAGAAGTTTTGGAAAAACCAATTTAGAAAAATACAGATTTTGTTTTAAGCCAAAATTTCTAAGTTACAAAAATAGTTTAAAATGTTTGTAACATGTCTTGATTTTACTCAAACATGTTTGTTTATCAAAGTATAATATTGAACCTATTTTTGTAGATTTTTCATGAATTTATGGGATTTTATTTAAGATAAAAAGTCAACCTTTTAATCCCTAAAATGACCTGTCCTGGCTTCTGCCGGTCGACCGGACCGGTCGACCGAGCTAGGAGTCGGTCGACCGACATGCACAGACGTGCACGCCAGTCTGGCTGGAGGGCCGGTCGACCGACCCCGGTCGACCGCCAGAGAGCTTCTGCTGCTTCTGGAAAGCCCTGGTCGACCGGCCGGTCGACCGGCAGAGAGCTCTGCTCTATGCTCCAGGCCGCGGTCGACCGGGCCGGTCGACCGAGGCTCCAACGGTCAGAAAATCTGACCGTTGGCGATCGACCGGTCGGTCGACCGACAGCCGTCAGGGCTGCTGATTTGGCCCCAACGGCTAGTTTTTGAGAAGCCTATTTAAAGGGGCTTCCTTGGACTGTTTTGTAGAAGATTTTTGGAGAGTTTTAAAGATAGTTTTTCCTACTCTATTAAGAGGTTTTCTCCACTTATTTGAGAGCAAATATTTCCAATCAAAAGGGAAGTTTATCAAGAGTGTTTTCAAAGTGATTTCTTGTGTTTTTCCTCCACACATTCCATCCTAGTTTTCTCACACAAATACTTGAGCTATCCATTGATATATCTACCTATAGGGATCTTTGTTGGAGAGAATTTGAGGTGATCAAGTGTTTAGATCACCAAAGACTTCATCTTTGCTTTGAGGAGGCGGACGTGTGTGTTCGCATTGTTTCGAGTTCTAGTGGGAACTCGGTGTTTGAGGTGTGGCCTTGGCGAGCTTGTGGACTTGCGGTGTGTTCGGCGACAAGAGAGGGACTAGAGAGTCCAAGAGTTCTAGTGGGAACTCCTTGTAGGTGTTGCGGCACCGAGTGACCGGTGGGATCGGTTTATAGTGGAAATCCGAAGTGTTGAAGGCGGGGACGTAGAGCAAGTGTGCTCGAACCTCGAAACAAATCTCCCGTGTTTGCGATTGCTCTCTCTATCTCTTACTTATCTTTATATCTTGCATGCTAATATTGTCTTTATCTTTATATGCTTGATATATTGTGTGCTTATTGTTATATGCTTGGGGATTGTTTGCTTACACTTGTATTCAACCAAGAGAGCCAACGCGGCACCTCAACTCTTATTTAGAGGAATCTTGAGGAGTTAGTCCAGAGCCCTTCACGGGAAATCCGGCTACACTCTTGTGTTATACTTGGTGTTTAGCTTAAGAAGTTTTAGTTTGCATTAAATAAGTTTTAATTTCACATTATTGACCATTAGATTAGCTAGTCACTATTCACCCCCCTCTAGGTGATTACAATTGGTATCAGAGCCACGTGCTCTTGATTTGGGTCTAACAACCTAGAGTTAAAGATCCTCATTTTATAGCTAATCACAATATTTTTACACACACCATGGATTTCATGTCACCTCCCACTTTTGACATTCTTAACATCCAAACTTGGAAGGTTAAGATGTCTATGTACCTCAAAGGCCTAGGCATTCATTTTTATCTTACTACTATTAAAGATTCATATGCTAATAATAACAAGTATATTGAGGCTAACTCAAAAGCCATCCATGCTTTGAAGAGTATCCTAAACAATGATTATTTATGTAGGGTCGCTAACATTGACTCGGCTTTTGTAGTTTGGAACACCATCATCTCCCTTGGCGAAAAAGAACAATATTATGCGGGGAGCGACTCGGATGTTGGAAGTGACGCTTCCAACGTGTGCTACATGGTCCAAGGGGATAACTCCCTTGAGGTAACTACCGAATCCGAGCTAGAAGAGGATGTTGATATCTCCTATAATGAACTTGAATCATTTTGTCAACAACTCCTAAAAAAATATGAATTGCTTAAAAAGGATAATAAGAAAATGAAAAATAAAATTGATTGCATGTTAAAAGAAAAGGATTCTTATCAAACTAGTTTTGAAAATGTTTCAAAGAAAAAATGAGTCTTTTAAAAATAAAATTGCATGCTTTGAAAAAGATAATGAGTTTTTGAAAAATGAAAATGTTTCCTTACTTTCTAAATTAAATGATCTTTGTGAAGGAAACACTACTTTGAAAAATAAAATTTTTTGGTAGAAAAACAAAAGGAAGTTGCTTTGCAAGAAAACACTTCTTTGAAAAGAAAAATGGTTGAAAAAGAAAAATTAATGTCTCTAAAAGAAAAAGAAAAATGATTCTCATTCTCACCATGCTTTACATACCACAATTAATCAAAATGAGATTAAATTTTTGAAAAATAAAATAGATTGTTTGAGCTCAACTTTGAGCAAATGTGCTTTTAACCATTCTAGATTGGAGTCTTTGTTTTCAAAGAAACAAACTCCACATATTCATGCACATCACCCTCATCATGCATATGCACACTTTGCACGCCATGATCACACTCATACACATATGCATCCTAGAGTGTTCAAGTGTACACATTGTGGCCGCAAAGGCCATTTAGCAAGATTTTGTTATGATAGAGTAAATTCTTCAAATTTTGCTAATAAGAATATTTGGGTTCCTTACAATGCTAACCCTCATGGACCCAAAAGAAAATGGGTACCAAAATCCCCACCTTGTGCTTTTGATGTAGGTGCGGGCTCTCACAAAACATGAGAGGAATGGTGCCTTGGTAGTGGTTGCACATGGACTAGATGGACACACATTTGATGCACCGCTATCAAGGAGGTTTGGTGGGTCAACCACAATGTTTTTGAGATTTGGAGTATAGTACATGTGTTGGTAACTATCTCTAAAACTCTTAATTTATTTACATGCTTTTACATATATGACATTTTTAGCATGTACTTGTTTTATTTGTTTTTGTGCTTCATGAGGTATATAACTTGTTTAGATGTAGTTTTTGTCAAAACTTGTGTATATACATGTACAACTAGTGAGCAACATTTGATTCATATACATTTGCACTTCATTGTTCATTTGTACTCACTATATGCACATGTATAGCCTAGTTTTGATGATTTCCTCATTTACACTTGTTTTGCCTATTTACATGTTTTACTTCATGTATATGTATTTTGTATTCAAATCTAATAAATATACATGTATACCCCTTGAGTCATTTGACTTCATGCAATTTATATTATGAACTCTTTTTTATGTTTGGGATATGTATGCATATTGTTAGTTTTGGATAAATCATACATATACCTAAAAGTTTATTTTTTAAATGAAAAATGAATTTTATGATAAAATGATATTCATGTTTGTTTTGAGCTTCTTTGACTATTTTCATGAAAATACTAATTACATGATTCTTGTACACTCACACTTTATTTGTTTATTCAAGACTACGTTTCATGATCATTTTGAGCTTTATGGACCATTGAGTGTCAACCTTTATGTATTTAGTATGTTTCATGATAGACATATGATTTGGTTTCATGTTTTGAAGGATCTTTAACTAGTTTTTCAAAAATTATTTTAACTAGTTATTTATTCTTCATTTGGTAGTGTTTTCACTATAAAAATATTTTCAAACACCTATTTTGAAAACCCCTACCAACCCCTTATGGGCGGATGGATGGGCGAGTATGCCTTGTAAGCCTTATTGAAAATCTTTTATCTTGTGGATATAAAGGGTGGTTTATTATGAGTTATATACTTGATTTACATCATATTTTCAATTGGCATCTCAATTGATATTTTTTTTATATATACTCATATTTTGTTTTCTATATATGTATGCTTCATTTCATATAATATCAATTTCTATTGGTATTTTCATTTTCATACATATATATGATTTATTTGTACTTGATTTATAAGATATTTACATGTTTAAATCACAAAGTGTGTTTATGCTAAGCTTAATTTAAATCTTAATTTTCAATTGATTTCTCAATTAGTACTTTTTATATAAGCTTATGCATTATCTTCAATTGGTATTTTTTTACAATTGGTATTTTTTTTATTATTATTGATATCAAAATGTACAATATATTTCGATTGGTATCTATTGAACTATTATTTCAATTGGTATCCATGAAAATTTAAATTGGTATCAAAATATAAAATATTTCTTTCATTGGTATCAAAATTTCATTGTTATTTCAATTGGTAAAAATGTTTCAATTACCATTAGAATTCAAAATTTGTATTATTTAGTTACAATTGGATTCTTAAAAATATTTGGATATGTTTTAGTTCCAATTGGTATCTCAAAAATTTTGTTTATTTATAAAGGTATCTCAAAATGTGTTTTATTACCTTGAGTAAAATTTGTGTTAAAAATGTTTTGATATGAATTACCTATATGCAAGGGGAGCCTAACATCTCTTCTAACTTAGCGTCTTCCTCTTCATGAATGTATATCGCATATGTCTTTTATTGATTGATTTGTTTTCACCCCTTATTGATCTTTTTGTTTCGGACAAAGAGGGGGAGAACATTATTTTGTGTTTACTTTAACCCCTTTGTTGATGATTGACAAAAAGGGGAGAAGTATTTTAGTATATATGCATGTTTAAAGATTTCTTGTTTATGCATATTGTTTTGTTTTGCAAAAAGGAGAAAAGAATTTGATAAGTTTTATGCATGATTGGCATGTTTATCTCCTTATATTTGCATATATGTTTGTTTAGATTCATGTGCTTCATTGCCACATATTATTGTTTATTGAGATGCATGAGTTAAGGGAGAGCTTCTTTGAAGTTTTACTTTAATCCATGCATATATAACTCCATGAGTTTTGTCATCATCATAAAGGGTTAGATTGTTGGCCCAAAGGCCTATCACTCTAGTTTTGATGATGATCAACTCATGTAGTTATAGTACTAATGATCTTGTATTTAATTAGTCTCAGATTCATGATCAACATCTTAGTTGGTGTTTAGCTTCAACAAAGGATTTAAAGTCAAGTTTTGGAGCTAACACGGTTTGATTCAAGAGCTTGTGCATCAAGATCACATCAAGTGCTCAAGAGAAGTCTAGCTCGTTGGATCAAGTTTGGACCAAGTCAAGAGGAGAAGAAAACTTCAAGTGAAGACCTTCAAGATCAATACTTGAGTCTAGGTTTGTTTTTATTAAGATTTATTTTTAGATAAAATGTAAAGGATAGAATAGTTGGTGGATTGCTCAAATATACCATATACACACACACTCTTGATTTAGATGAGTTTTCATAAAAGAATTTTCATTTTGAAAAAGACTTTTCATTTTGGAAAAATACCGGTTTGGTTTTTGGAGTATCAAGTATATATGTTTTAACCAAAACCAGTTTAGTGTTTTATTGTAAAAAATATAGATATTTCATCTTGTATGTGTAGTGGATCATATTCATACACACTAAGCTTTAAAAGTGTTTAAAATATCTTGTTTTTGTATTTGGAGAAGTTTTGGAAAAACCAATTTAGAAAAATACAGATTTGTTTTAAGCCAAAATTTCTAAGTTACAAAAATAGTTTAAAATGTTTGTAACATGTCTTGATTTTACTCAAACATGTTTGTTTATCAAAGTATAATATTGAACCTATTTTTGTAGATTTTTCATGAATTTATGGAATTTTATTTAAGATAAAAAGTCAACCTTTTAATCCCTAAAATGACCTGTCCTGGTTTCTGCCGGTCGACCGGACCGGTCGACCGAGCTAGGAGTCGGTCGACCGAGTCGGTCGACCGACGTGCATAGACGTGCACGCCAGTCTGGCTGGAGGGCCGGTCGACCGACCCCGGTCGACCGCCAGAGAGCTTCTGCTCTCTGGAAAGCCCTGGTCGACCGGGCCGGTCGACCGGCAGAGAACTCTGCTCTATGCTCCAGGCCGCGGTCGACCGGGCCGGTCGACCGAGGCTCCAACGGTCAGAAATCTGACCGTTGGCGATCGACCGGGCCGGTCGACCGACAGCCGTCAGGGCTGCTGATTTGGCCCCAATGGCTAGTTTTTGAGAAGCCTATTTAAAGGGGCTTCCTTGGACTGTTTTGTAGAAGATTTTTGGAGAGTTTTAAAGATAGTTTTTCCTACTCTATTAAGAGGTTTTCTCCACTTATTTGAGAGCAAATATTTCCAATCAAAAGGGAAGTTTATCAAGAGTGTTTTCAAAGTGATTTCTTGTGTTTTTCCTCCACACATTCCATCCTAGTTTTCTCACACAAATACTTGAGCTATCCATTGATATATCTACCTATAGGGATCTTTGTTGTGAGAGAATTTGAGGTGATCAAGTGTTTAGATCACCAAAGACTTCATCTTTGCTTTGAGGAGGCGGACGTGTGTGTTCGCATTGTTTCGGGTTCTAGTGGGAACTCGGTGTTTGAGGTGTGGCCTCGCCGAGCTTGTGGACTTGCGTTGTGTTCGGGGATAAGAGAGGGACTAGAGAGTCCAAGAGTTCTAGTAGGAACTCCTTGTAGGTGTTGCGGCACCAAATGATCCGGTGGGATCGGTTTATAGTGGAAATCCTTCAAGTGTTGAAGGCGGGGACGTAGAGCAAGTGTGCTCGAACCTCAAAACAAATCTCCCGTGTTTACGATTGCTCTCTCTATCTCTTACTTATCTTTATATCTTGCATGCTAATATTGTCTTTATCTTTATATGCTTGATATATTGTATGCTTATTGTTATATGCTTGGGGATTGTTTGCTAACACTTGTATTCAACCAAGAGAGCCAACGCGGCACCTCAACTCTTATTTAGAGGAATCTTGAGGAGTTAGTCCAGAGCCCTTCACGGGGAATCCAACTACACTCTTGTGTTATACTTGGTGTTTAGCTTAAGAAGTTTTAGCTTGCATTAAATAAGTTTTAATTCCGCATTATTGACCATTAGATTAGCTAGTCACCTATTCATCCCCCCTCTAGGTGATTACAAGACTAACTATCCCTACACAAAATCTAAACACTAGACTAAACAAACCTAGATACAAGTTTTCTCGTCGATCTTCATCTCCAAGACGACTCGATCCAAGTATGATCCATAGAGCTTGACTCCATCCGAGTGCTAGATGAGATCTTGATGCATGAGCTCTTGAATTAACATGTGTTAGCACCAAAACTTGACTTTGCATCCTTTGTTGAAGTTAAACACTTACTAAGATCTTAATCAATAGCTGAAACTATATAAACATAAGATCATTAGTAACTTAACTTCATAAGTTAGTCATCATCAAAACTAAGGTGAAGGGCCTTTGGACTAACAATCTCCCCCTTTTTGATGATGATAAAACTTATGAGATTATATTTGTATTGATTAAAGATAAGCTTCATAGAAACTCCCCCTTAACTCATGCATTGATTAGTAAATAGATAGATATGCAATGTAAGCTCAAATACCAATAAACAATAATAAAAATATGCAATAAGAATCATAAAACACATGTATAATATATCTATTAATAATAAGAAAACATGCATATATAAACCCAAATCCTTCTCCCCATTTTTGTCAACCATCAACAAAGGGTGAAAAAAACAAACAATACCAATACATTTTTTTCTATGCATGGGTTAAAACATATTTTCGAAATTTAAAGAAAAACAATCTTTTTACCAATTAAAAATGAAATAATCTTTTTACCAATTGATACCAATAGAAAGAAATGATACAAACTGAAAGTAAAAAAATCAAATTTTTTTAGGCAAACACTAAAATTATTTTGCAATATAGATACCAATTTGAGAATAATACCAATTGAAAGTTATTGATACCAATATTGAAAATGTTAGCATTTTTCAGAACAAAATATTTTTCTTCAGAAAGAGTGAAAGTAAGATACTAATTGAAAATAAATAACAATTGAAAGATAAATCAAGAAATTTTCTTCCTCTTTATAAAATAACCAATAAAAATAATGCATAAGCTTGTAAAGATACCAATTATCATTAAAAACTAAATCAAGCTTAGGATAAAGTTAATTTGTACTAAAAAATATGTATGAATATTTTTAATCTAGCACAAGAAATCATATATATGTATGTATGATCAGAGTAATATAATATGCATTGAGATTGATGCATACATATATAAGAAAATATGAGCATACAAAAATTAATTTTCATGATAAGTAAGTGTATAACTCATAATATCCACCCTTTCATGCACAAATTTAAATAGATTTTCATTAAAAGCATATAAGGCATGGTCACCCAACCAGCCGCCCTTAGAAGGTAGGAGTTTTCAAAAATATGATTTGAATATATTTTAATATATTTGAAAACTCTACCAATTGAAGAATACGAAACTAGTTTTAAAAAAATTTGAAAACTAGTATGAAATCCTTCAAGGATAGAATAAAAACAAATATTTATCTCATGAAAACATGAATATCACACGATCATCGACACTCAAAGAGCGATAAAACACATATATGCTCATGAAAAAAAATCATAAGTAAACACCAAACATAGAGTGTAAGAAACTTGTAATCAACAAAATCATGGAGATAAAACAACTTAGCTCAATAAAAATTCTTTTATCATAAACATGAAAATCATAAAAATTAAACTTGAAGGTGTATATATGTTTTGTCAAAACTAAAAGTATACATACATATCCAAAATATGATTTGAGTCTATAAATAGTATATGGCATGTAAAACAAGTGACTCAAGGATATAACATGTATATTAAGTAGTTTTAAAACAAAATTTACATATACATGAAGTTAAACACAAAAATATGTACAAAATAGAGAATACAAGTGTAAATACAAGAATCATCAAAACTAGGTTATACAAATACATGTAGTGAGTACACATGAGCAATAAAGTACCCAAATATAAGAATCAAGTGTAGCTCATTACTTGTACAATTATAAACAAAACTTTTAATGGAAGTTACATTTAAACATGTAATCAAAACATGAAGCATAAATTATCAAAAAGTGATCATTTGAGTAAATCTAAGTAACATTAGCACAAGCATATACACAATAACTAAATTAAAGTAAGAACACAAAAATATGAATCCATATGAACATGGATGTATCTCAAATATTATACATATGTATCACAAGTCTAATAGGCATTGCATTTAAACCTAATGAACATGAAAATCAAAACATGCTAAAAATCATCAATAAAAGCATGTAAACATAAGGAGTTAGAGAGTTAGAGATAGTTACTAAACCGAATGAACTGATCTCTAGGTCTCCAAACCATGGTGGTCGTCCAGCCAAAACTCTCTTGAAAGTGATGCATCAAAAATTATGATCTTTTAACTCGAAATGCATTCACTATCAAGGCACCAATACTCTCACGTAGTGTGAGAGCCCATACCTACATCAAATGAAATAGGAGTGAATTTTGATATCCACACTTTCTTGGGTCTATGGGGTTAGCATCTTTCCTAACTCAAATATTTTTATTTATAAAATTTGAAGCATGTATTCTATTATAACAAAATTTTGTAAGGTGGCCCTAGCTGCCATAATGTGTACAAGTGTACATAATAACATACATGGTGTCATGTGTGTGAACATGAGAAGCATGTGTATACCATGATGGGTGTGCATGCATATGTGGAGTATGTTTCTTTCAAAACATAGATTCTAATCTTTTGTGCTTCATGGCATATTCGCTCAAAGTAGAGCCTAAACAATCAACACTCTTCTTCAAAGCACAAATATCATGTTCAATAATTGAAGAAGAATTGGAATGCAATAGAAACACAAGAAGATGAATCTATAGAACCATGACAAACATGTGAAGCAAAATTATTTTTCAAAGAAACATATTCTAAAGAAGTAGATTCTAATTCTTTAGAAATCAAAATAATTTTGTTTTTCAAAACATCGTTCTCTTTCAAAACTAAATCAAGTTTTGACGGCAAAAAACCATTCTTCTTCAAAACAACATCAAAATTATTTTTATTTTCAAAATTTCATTTCATTTAAAATAAGGTCGAGTTGGGTTTTCAAGAAATCCCTTTCACTTGAAATCTCAACCCTCTCCTGTAAAATCATATTGAGTTTTGAAAACAAATTTTTATTTCTTATTTTAATTCAAAACTCTTGCTTTTCAAAAGTTTATATTTTGAAAGTAAATTTTCACATAATATAAAAAACTCTTCATTTAAAGCATGAGCATCCATACTATCATGATCATTAGAATAGCTAGCACAATCATCTAGATGAGATTCTGAACTTATCTCAAGGGAGTCATTCTCTTGGACCATGTAGCATGTTTGCTAGAACTCATCTTTAATGGGTTCTCTCCATATTGTTTGAAGCTTGTTCCTTGAGAGAGATTAATGTGTTCCACACCGTAA
Organism: Agave tequilana; assembly: GCA_038442645.1. NCBI lineage: Eukaryota > Viridiplantae > Streptophyta > Magnoliopsida > Asparagales > Asparagaceae > Agave > Agave tequilana. Next base: position 55,390 of record JAVJIF010012037.1, on the reverse strand, counting down.
AAGCGGAATCACAATTAGAAACTAAAAAAAATGTTCTTTACTTAATGCGTGCTTTAGTGCTTCTAAGACTTGTTTATTAGCCTCTAGGTATTTGTCATTACCAAGATAAGATTTCTTGGTAGTGGCAAGATAGACATGCAATCTTAGAGTTTTGAGGTATGCACTCATCTTAAATTTTCACATGTCAATGTTGAAAACATCATACATGAGAGGAAAAAGAAAATCTATGAGTGTAAACTATATGTATGTAAAGTAAATCTAGACTAGCAAATGAGGATAACCTCCTAGGTGATTAAACCGAATATCATGAGCGCTAGCTTTGATATCAATTGAAAGTACACCTAGAGGGGAGTGAATAGGTGTAGTGTTAATCTAATGGCAAATGATGTGAAATTTAAAAACTAATTGCTAACGCATAAAGTGTAATCAAGAGTAAGTCTAAATTTCCTGTAAAGGGCTCTGGAACTACTCCTCACAATTCCTCTGAATTAAGAGTTGAGGTGCTTCAATAGCTCTCTTGGTTGAACACAAGTGTGGGCACACAAACTATATCTAGCATGTATATGAAAATGAACAATGTAAAATAATGCAAGATATAAGAGAGTGAGAGTTGAGAGAAAGTAGATCCAACTCAAACACAGGGATATGTTTCAAGGTTCGAGCCATTGTTCTACGTTCCCGCTTTCACACAGAAGAATTTTCACTATGTCCACACAGGACCTTCCACAAAGGGACCTCCACTGTGAAATTATAACTTACAACCTTGGAGTGCACAACTCCAACTCTCACACCTCTACACAAGAGAGAGCATAAAGCAAAGAAGAAATACAACTTAGTGATCCAATGGTCACAAACACTCTTGGTGATCTCAAAAGATCACAAACAATTTTTCTTACAATATAAAGATCCTAAAGATAGATTTGAATTGAATAGCTCAAGTTTCTGAGAAATCAAAGTGTTTGAAAAAGAGACATAAAGAGAAAATACTTGGGAAAACTCTAGAAAAGATATAGAAATTTAGAGCAAGAAATTAAAATCCCAAAAATATTTTCTTTTGTTTTTCCAAAACTTTGAATCAAAAATAAAGATATATATTTAAAGCTCAAAAACTTGTTTTAAAAACACTTTAGAAAATGAGCAAGAAGACACTAGAAAACTGGTAAAATTTTTCTTGAAAAATATTAATGAAAACAGCTTCCAAAACCCTTTTATATAGGGCATTGGAAAAACTAGTGGTTGGGGTCAAAAACTGCCCAAAACAGGTTGTCAGTCAACTACCCGATCAACTAGCTAATGGTTAAATTTTGACCATTTGGGTCATCGATCGACCGGCCCCATAGGCAAAAGAGCCTGTCAGTCGACCGCCCATTCGATCGTGCCAAACAGAGACCTTTGGTCTTTCAGTCGATCGACCGTGCAGTCAACCGGCCATATAGGGAAGGCCGTGTGCACGTCTTGTGCACATTGGTTGACCAACCAATCGACTGAGCTCTGGTCCGCTCGACCGGTCGGTCGACCGCCAGAAGGCTCATAATTGGATTTATAGGGTTGAAAAATTAGACTTTTAAATACTGATAAAATTGAATTAAATCCCTTAAAATCCACAAAAATAAGTTCATTTAAATATTTGAAGTACAAATATCTGTGATCAAAATTCAACACATATTACAAACTATTTGAAAATTTTTTGCGGCATGAAAATTTAGGCTTTAAACAAAAACTTTATTTTCCGAAAACTAGATTTTGAAATGAAAAATCATTTTCTCTAAAACTTATATAAATACAAAAACATGATATTGAAATACATTTTAAGCATAGATGTGCATGGATAGAATCCAATGCACATGGTAAATGATATATCTATGTTTTTGACATTAAATTCAAAAATAAGTTTTGATAAAAACAAAACTTGAAACCACATGAACTAGATATGCATCAAAATAAGTCTTTAGATAATATGAAACAATAATGTATATGGATGAAATCAAACATACATATAAACCATGTAAACTTCTTTTGATTCTATCTATTCATGAAAATAATATATGTATATTCTTGAAAATCCATAACCTGTTAAACCATAACCAAAACGTTTGAACTTGTGTGTGTGTATAATTGAGCATATCAAGACTAACTATTCTTATACAAGATCTCAACACTAGATTAAACAAACCTAAATACAAGTCTTCTCGTCGATTTTCATCTCCAAGATGACTCGATCCATAGAGCTTGACTCCATCTGAGTACTAGATGCGATCTTGACGCGCGAGCACTTAAATCAACACGTGTTAGCTCCACAACTTGACTTTGCATCTTCGTTGAAGCTAAACACCTACTAAAATCTTGATCAATACTAAAACTATATAAACACAAGATCATTAGCAACTTAACTTCATAAGTTAGTCATCATCAAAACTAAAGTGAAGGGCCTTTGGGCTAACAACCCACGCTGCGGTGCCGAGCGAGCGGCCGCAACATGTCCACAAAGACGTGGCAAAGCCATGTTTTCATGGCCATGCTATGGAGCGATGCATCGATCTTCAACTTATGGCTCCATATTGCTTCCCTGGTACCCCTTTTGGTCTATAAATACACCAATTTTGAGCAGAATTGAAAAGAAGGAGAGCATGTAGTGTAGTTTTCTCCCCTCAATGTAGTTTTCTTCTTTCTTTTGTTTTTCTTTTCTTTTGTATATCATGTAATAGGGAAGAGAGTCATTCATAGGATAGAAGAGAAAGTTCTTGTAATGGAAAGTTATTCATATGATTGAAGAGAAAGTTCTTGTAATAAAGGGTGACACTTTTGTAGATCTCTATTTATCTCTTCTCTAACTTCTTACATGTTTAGCTAACATTTTTCTCATGGCTACTAACTACTAACCAATAACTATGCTAACTCCTTACTTGATAATCCACATGAATTTAATAGCCTCTACTCGGTCTTGCTCTTGCAAGAGACATTGATGGCTCATGATGATGGATTCTAATACTCTAACATCTAACTCTATAACAAACTAATATTACTTTATTTCATGTTTGCTCTAGTATAATTTTGATGGTTTAATTGTAGCTTTCACTTGTTTGTTGAGTTTGGATGTAAAAATGATCTTACGGGTCATACTTTGAAAAGCTCTTGAAGCCAACGGCTAGTGATGGCCAATGATCCATGTGAGGCAACTATCACTAAGAGGTTAGCATGTTAGTGGAGTCATTAGTAGTTAGTAGCCATAAGTTTTCTTGTATCACTTTTTATATTTCTTTTTACTTGTTTTAAAAATCACTCCTCAGACAACCATTCTTCTATGCTCCTCTTCTTTGTTTTTACACTATTCTTCTCTTGTCACTTTTTGTTTTTATTTTTTTTATTCTTTAAATATTGAAGAACACTTAAAACATATGTGAATCAACCGGTAAAGCTTCTATAACTTTTCGTCCCTATGGATTCGATACGTATAGCCACCATGCTAGAATGGAAATATTGAGGAAGCCAAAGCGTACACACTTTAATTTCTGATTTTAAAATGACATATTTCGTGCATGGTTTTACCCAGATCAAATTTTGTTCATGGTTTCACCCTGATCAGATTTTGGATTCACAAAGAGATTAACTGAGGGTGAAAATTGTAAGAATTATATTCCTGCAAAATTGGTATCTGATGAAAGAGGATTAAGAGGTTAAACCTTGAAAACTCCGTGATTTGCTGTAATTAAGGCCCGAGACTCACGCCCGGACATCTCCCATCAAGTCTTACCTCTACCTAGCCAATTAACTCGTAGGCTGATTCCTGCAACAATCTCCTCCAGGTAGTCGACTAGTTAGGAGTCGTCTAGATTCAGGAACCTTAGATTAGCTTGATGGTTGTTTTTCTTTCTTTTATTTATTGTTTATTTTTTTAATTGTTTTGTTGACTGCATGTTATTTGTGGTGTGCTGCACGCTAGAGTGGTTGCAAGATCCAATCTTGTCCAGATTAATCTGAAACACTTCGCTCCCACCACATCCAGAGCCAGTGATGGCTTTGTTGTAGGATAGATTTTACCCAACTAGAACTTCACTCCCTTCTTGTATAAAACTTCCTGAAGCATATGGCGATAATTTCGAGCTGAAACCCTAATTCATCAACACTCTTTCAAAATTTCATGATTTAGAATCAAAGGACGCATACTTCTTTGTTAAGAAATTTGAAGTATGCCTCATTACGCGTATTCTACAGGTGAGAGATGATGTCGTTAGGTTATGTTTCATTCCCTTTTCCCTAAAGGATCTAGTTAAAAAATTATTGTACAGCTTGGCTGTAGACTCGGTCACAACGTAGGACAATTTTGTCAAGGCTTTCTTGAAAAAATTTTACCCAATCCATAAGATCACCCTCATCAGAAAGAACATCATGCAGTTTAGGAAAGAGCAGAGCGAACCATTCTGGAGATACTTTGAGCGATTTAAATATTTCTTAGCCCAGCGCCCTGATAACGGTATAGAGAAATGGCGGCAACACCATATTCTCTATGATAGTTTAGACTATCAAACAAAAACTTTGTTAGAACCATGTGTCAGGGGGGATTCTTATAAAAGGATGAAAATCAGGGTTGGGACCTATTTGAAGATATAGCAGAGAAAACCCTCCAATGGGAGCTAGCGTCTGAAAAGCCAAAGAATTCACAATCTATAGCTTCTAAAGGAGGGCTATAGAATTATTAGTAATTGTTTTCTAAATCCATTTAGCAAGAAGAGATTTGTTAAAACTCTCTAGATTATTGATACCCAATCCCTCATCAGCTTTAGAACGACAAACATGTTAAGCATAACAGTGAAACAATCTTGGTAAGTATATCAGCAAGATTCTCCTTCATGTGAATTTTCTGTAACTCGATGTCACTTTCATCAAGAATCTTCTGAACAAAGTGGAACCTGATATCAATATGCTTCATCCTTGCATGATATACCTAGTTCTTTGCCAAATGATAGCACTTATGCTATCACAATTGATCTTTAATAAATTCTAATCAACCCACAAGTCGTCAAGCAACCCTTGAAGCCAAATTGCCTCCTTCATAGCCTATGTCATGGCCATATACTCAGCCTCCGTAATAGACAATGTGATAGTAAACTGTAGAGCAGAGCGTCAGCTAACCGGTGCTTAGAATAATGTAAACACATATCCTGTTGTAGACCAGCGTTTGTCACTGTCTCCAGCATAGTCAGAATCAACATATCTGAGACACTCCTACTTACTAGCAACATCCTTCTTGAATACCAAACTAATACCTATTGTACCTTTAATGTACCATAGAATCCTCGTTGCCTCTCAATAACCCCTGTCGGGATCGTGCATATATCTTCTCACCATTGAGACAGTTTGTGATAAATTTGGACTTGTACGTATCATTGCATACATTAAACTATTAGCTACGCTAGCATAGGCACGTGAGTCATGAACTCACGCTCTTCAATAGTATAAGAGATATAGTAGCTTTTAACTGAAAATGAGAAGCCAATGGTGTACTTACAGATTTGGATTATCGTTGATGTTGAACTTCTGAATTACCTTCTTCAAACACCCATTCTGTGTCAAACTAACCTTGTCACTCTTCTAGTACCACTCAATCTTCATACCTAGCACCTTCTTTACATCACCCAGATCTTTCATCTTGAATTCGGAAGATAAGTCTTTCTTCAATTTATCAATAGCAGATCTGCTCTTAAAAGCGATGAGCATATCATCCACATACAAGATAAGATAGATGTACTCTCCACCAGCTAGGTTATTATAATACACACATGGATCATAATGGCTTCGCGTGTACCTCTTCCCTCTTATGAAACTGTCAAAATACATGTACCACTGTCTTGATGATTGCTTTAATGTATCAATGATTTCTTCAATTTGCATACCATATTCTCCTTTTCTGCAGTTTTGAACCCCGTCAGCTGAGACATGTAGATATCCCCTTCAAGATCGCCATGGAAAAAGGCGGTCTTCACATCTAGCTGATCAAGTTTCAACTCGTATTGTGCTACTAGTGCCAACAAAATCTGAATAGATGAGTATTTTACAACATGTGAGAATACCTCATTGTAGTCAATACTTTCTCATTGAGCGTAGCCTTTAGCTACCAATCTGGCTTTGTAGTATACAATATTACCATCTGAAGATCCCTATTTCTTTACAAATACTCACGTATAACCGATCGCCTTCTTTTCCTTGGGCAACTCTGACAGTTCCTAAGTGTCATTCTTGTATAGAGAACTCATCTCTTCGATCATGGCATCCTTCCACATCTTAAACTCTGAACTAATTTTAGCTTCCTTGTAAGTAGTCAGGATTACCTCCTCAACGATTGGGAGAGCATAGGCTATGATCATGTTAGTAGTGACCCAAATGGGCGGATTACGTGGATTTCTCTGAGTTCTTCCAACTGCAACAGATTTTTGAACCTTACCCATAGCCTATCCTTGATCCTCATCATTATCAGCATCATGTTTAGCTACCTGATCATCTCCCAGTGTCACCAAGGGTATGACCTCAAATGATACTGATCTTTCTAGAGACGGTGAAGCGGTATCACTCTCAACCTGCTGTAATATCCTATTGTTGTTTGACTCTCCACCTGCTGAGAGTTTGTAGGCTTCACCATTGATGCCTCATCAAACGTGACATCTTTGCTAAAGATAAATTTTCTGTCCTTTAGATCTAAAATTTTGTAATATTTTACTCCTTTTTGAATCATATGAACACACTTTTTCTTGCCCTTGGGTCCAACTTGACTTTTTTGACATGATAGTAGGCTGGATACCCAAATACCCATAGCAAATCATAATCCTGAGCATCTTTTTTTGATCAAACCTCTAGATGAGTTTTACCTCCTATTGCAAATGAAGGCAACCTGTATCGAGATGGCAAGCATGTGATTGGTCACGTGTATTGCATGTATAATGTCACATTCCCATAATTATTGTCTAATAAATCATGTATTTAGTCTTCTTTTCATCTTCATAAAATGTAGGCCCAATACTGAAGGAGAGGGAAGGAAAACATGCCCAAAATCCCATCAAAATTCTGATTTAATTCGAAATTAATTCAAATCAAAGATCAGGACAGATTAGGGCAAATCAGGGCAAATTAGAGAAGATAAAACTAGTTGAACAAACGGTTAAAACAGATCTTCACAGATCAATTAGTTAAAGCCAAAAGATCAAAGGAGGTTCGTCAAAATCCAGAAACCAAACTGAAAATCTGGCGGAGATACAGCCAAATCATCAAAGCAGGGACCTGAAGCTCCCGGGTGTGGCCACGTGGCCACACCCAGGCCACAGAAACATGGCCAAAACTACGTGTCCATGCCTTTGTTAAAGTGGTTGGGGGAGCGTTTGCTCCCCCTATCTTCGTACGCTCTCCCTAGTTTTGTTTTTCTCTATAAATACAGCAGTTTACAGAGAAGAAGGGAACAAAGACTAGTTTAAGTTTTTCTATTTATTTTTGGGGTTTAGGTTCTTTGTTAGATAGTTAATGGAAAGTTGTATCTCAGTTTATAATTTGTAGTTTAGTCCAAATACAAGTGAGAGAGAGAAAAGAGTGATTGTAATATGAAGTTGAAGTGACATCAATAAAGATTCGACAGACTTCTTTTCTTCCATAATTCAAGGGTATATTTTATTTTATTTACATGTCTTGTTTTACATTAATTATGAGTAGCTAAATTTGTTTTTTTAGGCTCACTATCATCTCTCTTCGATCCCTCTTGTTTTGAATAATTTTTATGTAAAGAACCCAACAGAATCATATGAATGCTTTGAACTAAGCCTTGCTTCTTTGAAAGTGTTCTTGAAGGCACCATGAGGATGGGTTTGGATTTTCAAATTTTTTATTTTAAAATATCACTTGAACTTGTTTTTATTTCATACTTGAAAGATAACTTGACGATTTAATATTCAGTTCAAAATGAATTCTTTAAAAAAAAAAAGAGTTAACTTTTCTAAACAATCTTATTTGCTTTACTTAAGACTTTAAAAATTCAAGCTTAACTTTTCGCCTATGACCAAGTTGAGGCACTGAGATTTTTAAGTGAAGAATATATTGTTGAGTAGTAAGATAGTGAGCACAGATCTTTTTCATATATTAAAATAAACAACCAATCACTCTTCAAGCCTTTCTAAAGATTATCTTTTCCAAAGTCTTCTCCAAGTTTTCAATTTTTCTTTAAATCACTTCCCTATTCTCCATTCTCGTATCAATATATAAAAAAATACCAACACCATTCTTTGCTTTTGAAACAATACATCGAAAAGCTTTTATCGTATTCCTCCTCGTGGACACGACCCATTAGCCCAAAGCTAGACGGTAATTCTCACTGCATTTACTTGCAATCAAATTTTGGCGTCATTACCGAGGAGAGAACGATGTAATTATTTTTTAACAAGTTTGGTGTCTTATTTTAGGGCCATCAAGAAATCAGATTTAGCGCTCAAGCTTTGTAGGAGAAGACTTTCTGTTATGTGCCCCTAATCTAGAAAGTAGGAAATAGAATTCCAAGAAATCGCAACGCAAAAGCTTGAAAAAATTGTTGGACTACTAAAACTCTTTTTTGCAGGACATATTACTTTGCAAAGATATAGTTTTTTGTGTGTTATTTTTCCTATAACTGATATTCACATACCCTATTTTTAATCCAACAGTAATATAATTGATTACCAATTGCTTAAAAAAATTTAGACATGCATTTTAGGCATTTGTCTAATTTCGTTCCTTTTACAATTACTGTTGAAGAAAGATGGAGACAAGGTACTATGCATAGCATATAACTTAGAAAACATTCTTGAGTGATTATTTGCTTGTTGAATATTATTTTTCTATATCCTACACACTTTGCACAATAAATCTTAAGGGCAAAACTCAATACAAGATAAATTGGGCAAGTCATTACTCTTCCTTAGCTCACAAACCATCTCCAAGCATGCACAGCCTAAACCTAACTTAAAATCTAATAGATGTTAGTCTTAGGTACATCTCGAACTCATTAGGAGATTATCCTAAGGAGGAAGGTGTTAGAATTTGACTCTTACCAAATCAGTGTCTAAGGACAGTGATTGAGGGGCGAAACCCCGAAGGTTGATGGTTTGGCATAATTAGGCCCGTCGCTTTTGCATGGATACCTCCCACCAATTTTACCTTGACCTGACTGATTAGCTTGTGGTCAAAGTCTGCATTATACCTCCTGTGGACAATCAACCAGTTAGGAGTTGTCTAGGTCAAGATTACCTTAAACTAAGCTTGGTTGCTTTTTCTTATTGACTATTGGTGAACTTGTTTGTGGTTGTGTTTGTGTATGCAAGTGTGGTCTAGAGACCCAAATTCATCTAGGTTAATTAGGAACACATCTTCACCCAAGCTTGAATCAAGACCAGATCCGGTTATGGCTCAACCGGCATCTTTGCAGGATAAATTCTATCCCATTAGAACAACACTTCCATCTTGCATCTAACTTTCATCGGTTGGTGAACATAACTTTGAGCTCAAGCCTCGTTTATCAACATACTTCTTAAGTTTTATGGCTTAGAGTTCGAAAATGCTTATTTCTTCATAAGAGAATTTGAGAAAGTATGCTTAATGATGAAAATCCTATAACTTGTGGATGATGCTATTAGGTTAAGATTTGTCTCATTTGCTCTTAAGGACTTAGGCAAGAAATAGCTCTACAGCTTAACGGCCGGTTCGATCACATCATGGAATGATTTCATTAAGGTCTTCTTAAAGAAATTCTATTTGATTCATAAGATTTCTCTCATTAGAAAGAACATTATAATGTTCAAACAAGAACCTAATGAACCATTTTGGAGGTACTTTGAACGCTTCAAAGACCTCCTTGTATAATGTCCTCATCATGGAATAGAGAAATAACGTCAATGCCAAATTCTTCATGATAGTTTAGACTATTCAACCAAGACCCTTTTAGAAACCATGTGCTAAGGGGGATTCTTGCAAAAGGATGAGAATGAAGGATGGAATTTATATGATAATTTAGCTGAAAAGACCATCCAATGGGAACTAACTAGTGAAAACTCCAGAAATTCAAACTCCATCTCTTCTAAAGGAGGTCTCCATTTAATTGAATCATCCATAGCTATCGAGGCTAGAATAGCAAACTTAGCGAGAAGACTGAAAGATTTAGAAACTAAGAAACCAAGTCCAGTCAATCAAGTCAGCCCAAACAATTTTCAACTCCGAGTTATACTTACTATTAAATCATGAATCATGTGTTTGAGTAGTGTTCCGTATTCCAAGCTCAACAATAATTTTCTTAACCGATGAATGTAGCCTTTTCAAGGCCCAACAATAACCCTTTTGCACAAACGTACAATTCTGGTTGGAGAAATCACCGAATTTCTCATGGAGCTAAAACAACAATGACCACTCACGGTCAAACCATTCAAACCACTTCCATCATTCCAATAATTCTTCCAATCATCAACCCAACTTCCCAAATTATCATCACAATTTTTCCAACCATCCGCCCAATTTCTCAAATTATTAACAAAACTTTTCCAACCAAGCTCTACAATCTTCCTTCCAGAATCCTCAACTTGAGAGGAGAATGACTGATTTTGAAAGAAACATGAAAAGGTACATAAAGAACCAAGATTCCCCATGCAAACAATACAGAGGCTAGAGGTTCAAATGAGCCAATTCACAGAATGAGAGGCTAAAGGGTACCTTGCTCAGCCAGCCAGTAACAAATCCTAGGAATTCTCAATAAGCCCATTTGACTGAGGATCAATCATTGAATCAATGTAATGTTGTTCATGCATTGAAGTTGGAAAGAAAATTGATAATCAAGTGTCAACACCATCAAATTTCATTCAGCACAACCACACACAAGTATCTACCTCATCTAGCTCCATTCTTTCCAAATCTGATGAATCTAAAACGGATAAGTTAACCAGTCAGGTGTACAAGCCTATAGAACCATTTTCTAATAGGCTAAAAAATAATTAGCAAAATCCACACATGGGTAAGATAATTGTGATCTTCAATCAAGTGAAGATAAATGTGCCACTTCTTGATGCCATCTAACAAGTCCCATCCTATGCAAATTTTCTTAAGAACATGTGCACCAAGAAAAGAAAAACTAATATTCCCAAGAAAGTCTTCTTAGCCACTAATATTAGTGAGCTACTGTCGGGTGTGAACCATGTCAAGTATAAGGATTCGGGTTGTCATACCATTGCCTGCACTATAGAACAAGCCGAGATTAGTCGTGCACTTCTTGACTTGGTGCAAGTATCAACTTGCTTCCCTTCTCAGTTTATCAACAACTCGGGTTGGGTGATTTAGTTTAACTCGAGTCACAATCAACTAGCTGACCGTTCAGTGAAAGTTTTCAAGGGAAAAATTAATGATGTCCTTATCCGGGTCGGAGAGTTCATCACCGCGTTGATTTCATAGTTCTTAAGACACAACCTATGTCCATTCCTAGGGCTCAAACTCCTGTTATCCTAGGGTGCCCATTCCTTGCTACTGCTAACGCTATTATCAATTGTAGGAATAGATCCATGAGGTTAATCTTTGAGGACATGACTAGATAAGTCAATGTCTTCAACCTAGGAAAGCAAACCCGTGATGTTGAGGATCAAACATTTGAAGTCAACCTCATTGACAACTTGACAAGTTAATATGGAGAAGAATTGGAATTAGAAACTAATTATGACTTCGAGTTAGAGTCCGAAGACTTTAATCTTGATCAGGTTGTCGAATCTGCTATGAATTGGGCCTCAAACCCTATTTCACCAAATGTGGAGCCAATAAATTTGACTCCTCCTTCCAGTGAGCCTTCCCCTTCCTTAGAATTGAAAGTCTTACCTACGCATCTCAAGTACGTATGTCTAGGCGAGCAAGAGACCTTTCCTATCATAATTGTCTCTCATTTAAATGACGGGTAAGAAGAGAATCTTAAAATAATTCTAAAAAAATATAGGGAAGCCATTGGTTGAACTATGACCGACATAAAGGGATTGAGTCCAGCCATAATTCAACATCGCATTCATCTCAATAAAGAAGCGACACCGAAAAGAGACCCGCAGCATAGGTTAAATCCTATAATGCAAGAGGCTGTTCATGCTGAAATTGTAAAACTCTTAGATACTGGGATAATCTATCCCATCTCTAATAACCAATGCGTCAGTCCTGTCCACGCGGTTCCAAAGAAATCCGATTTCACCATAGTGAAAAATGAGAATAAAGAGTTGGTCCAAACTCGACTTTCCACAAAAATTCGAGTTTGTTTTGACTATAGGAAGCTTAATGCAGCAACTCGAAAGGACCATTTCCCACTTCCCTTCATTGACCAAATGCTTGAACGTTTGGCTGGCCACAAGTATTACTATTTTTTGGACGGTTATTCGGGGTATTATCAGATTCTTATTGCTCCTGAGGACCAAGAAAAGACTACTTTCACATGTCTATTTGGAACATTTGCTTATCATCGAATGCCTTTTGGCTTGTGCAATGCCCCAGCAACATTTCAACGTTGCATGTTGAGTCTTTTTTCTGATATGGTAGAACGATTCTTAGAAATTTTCATGGTTGATTTATCCATCTATGGAGATTCATTCACTCAATGTTTTCACCATTTAGAACTTGTCCTCTAACGTTGTGCCGAGAAAAATCTGACACTTAACTAGGAGAAATGCCACTTCATGGTAAAATATGAAATTATCTTGGATCATGAAATCTCTAAAAAGAAATTAAAGTCTATAGAGCCAAGATTGAGGTATAGCTAAGCTTCCCATGCCTAAATGTGTGAAGGATATTCGATCCTTCTTAGGACATGCAGGTTTCTATTGAAAATTTATCAAGGACTTAAGCCAGATTGGACCCTTGACCAATCTATTTGCTAAGGATGTATCCTTAACTTTTGATGATGAATGTATAAATTCTTGGGAGAAGCTTAAGAAAGAGCTTATTTCTGCACCAATCATATCTGCATCGGATTGGTTTAAGCCATTTGAAATCATGTGCGACGCTTCTGATTTTGCCATAGGCGCTGTCCTAGGACAGCGCATTGATAACAAGAAGCACGTGATTTATTACTCTAGTAGGACTCTCAATGATGCTCAAATGAACTATACTATAACCGAGAAAGAATTCTTGGCAAAGTGTTTGCTTTAGAGAAATTTCGTCCCTACCTATTAGGGTCTAAAACAATAATTTCACTAATCATTCTGCGCTAAGATATCTCATGATGATGAAGGATGCCAAGGCCCGACTCATTCATTAGATCCTCCTTCTTTAAGAATTCGATCTCGAGATTCAAGATGAAAAAGGCGTAGAAAATATCGTTGCTAACCATCTCTCGCATATTCCAAACTCACCATGTAACGAATTGCCAATAAATGATGACTTTCCCGATGAAAAACTCTTAGCCGTCTTTAGGAAGCCTTGGTTTGCTGATATAGTAAATTACTTGATCACAAATCAAACTCCATCTCATTGGTCTAAAAATGATGTATACCGGTTCTTATCTCAAGTCTGGTATTTCTTTTGGGAGAAACCGCATCTTTTTAAGTATTGTTCAGACTAAATTTTAGGAGATGCAGTCCCGATGAAGAAATTAAGGGTGTTTTATCCTTCTGTATGAACTTGCATGTGGTGGACACTTTGGTCCCCTCAAGACTGCTGAAAAGGTGCTACAAAGTGGGTTCTATTGGCCTACTTTGTTAAAAGATGCTTATGAATTTCGCAAGACATGCCCTAGATGCCAGATGATAGGGAGGATCTCAAAATGAGATATGATGCCTTCAACCCAATTCTAGAAATAGAACTCTTTGATGTTTGGGGCATCGACTTTATGGGTCCATTTCTTAATTCATTTGAAAACCAATATAAATTGGTTGTTGTGGACTATATGTCCAAGTGGGTAGAAGCCATTTCAAGTAAAACTAATGATAATAAAGTTGTCATAAAGTTTTTGAAAGAGAACATTTTCTCGCGCTTCGGAACCCCTCATGCTATCATCAGTGATAATGGTACTCACTTTTGCAATAGATCTTTTGAAGCTCTTATGCGAAAGTATGCTATTACTCACAAGTTGTCCACACCTTATCATCCTCAAACCAATGGGTAAATGGAGGTCTCCAATAGACAAATCAAGCTTATTTGGGAGAAGATTGTGAACCAAAACCGGAAAGATTGGTCTACCAAACTTTTAGATGTCCTATTGGCCTACAAGCCCAGTTTTAAGACTATTTTAGAAATGTCCCCTTATAGGTTAGTCTTTGGGAAGGCTTACCACCTACCTGTTGAGTTAGAGCACCAGGCTTTATGGGCAATCAAGCAGCTCATTTTCAATTTGAAAAAGGCCGGTGACCTTCGGAAATTACGAATTTCTGAATTAAAGGAGTTGAAAAATTAGGCCTATGAAAATGCTAAGATCACAAAAGATAGAGTTAAGATTTTTCATGAAAAACATATCATAAGGAAAACATTTGTCCCTAAATAAAAAGTTTTACTCTATAATTCTAGGCTTCATTTTTTTCAGAAAAGCTAAAATCAAGATGGACTGGGCTATTCGTTGTTAAATTCGTGTTTCCAAACGGTGCTGTAGAGATCAGTAACACCAAGAATGGAAATGACTTTAAGGTAAATGGTCAACGCCTTAAACTTTTTTTGGAATCGGTGCCGGTAAATGAAACGGCTATGGGTCTTTTCGAGCCAGTGTATTGGTAACTTTACCTCTTTTACTTTCCATTTCATTCATCTATACATTTCTTTCATACATTGGAGACAATGCATGAGATAGGTGTGGGAGGGGTTCTAACATAATTAACATTGTTAAAAAAAATTGGTTAAAAAAATAAATTAAAAAAAGAGAATAGTATTTTGACGTATTTTTAGTAAGAAATTAAGACAATTTTAAGGAATAGGAGAATCATAATTAGGATTTCTCGTACTTGGTCAAAAAAAGATGACTTGCTTGATTTCTAGGGTTAGGAGGAAAAATTTAGAAAAGTAATTTAGTCTTGATATTTACCCTGATAAAATATGCACACTTTATATACACTTACACACTTAGGGTTCAAAAACAAAGATTCTTATGCCTTATATATATAAAAAAGAGAAAAAAAGAAAAATATATATATATAAATTCTCTGATTAAGCTGGGTATTTGTGTCTCATAAAACATAAGTATTCACGCCTAAAAGGGGTGCAATTTATAAATAAAAATCTTTATTTTCGTAGCCTTACTTGCTCAAGTGCTTAAGTCCTTGTGGGTGTTTTCTCACCTGGTCCCTAACACTGTCTGTTTTGGGTGTCACCGACTAAAGGCTCGTTACATAGGTAGATTAGAAAGCCTAATGAAATTTAGGAATAATTCCACCAAAAATAAAATAATTAAGGTATAAGAGTTAAAGCTAAATTCACGGTCACGAAGGTGCATATGACTTAGGGTAAAGTAATAGACTAGATGAGAAATATAATTTGACTTCTTACTTTGATTGATGACATGTTTTTGAATAGAGACTAAGTTTAGGAATGTAAAGTTATATTTTCTTATAAATTATAGATTACTTGAACTCTTACAATAATACTTCAAATATTTTCTTTCTTTTCAAAATACTTTTCAAAAATACTAACACTTTTCTTTTTCTTTATGGATTTTGTGGGTGCAATCCACTGAAAACTCTCACAAGACAAAACTCGTCCTCTAGGGGGTAACCTAGAAGTTTAATGGCTTATTGCACATGCTCAGTGCAATTGAGTGACCTGTGAAAGTGGTCCAATAATTTCTTAGGATTAGTTTTGATGTTTTGCTCGAGGGCAAGCAAAAAGATTGTGGGGTGTGACTGGTCACGTATATTGCATGTATAATGTCACATTCTCATAATTATTGTCTAATAAATCATGCATTTAATCTTATATTCTTCTTTATAAAATGCAGGCCCATTACTAAAAGAGAGAGAAGGAAAACAGCCCAAAAGCCCATCAAAATTTTGATTTAATTCAGAATTAATTCAAATCAAAGATCAGGACAGATCAGGGCAAATCAGAGAAGATAAAACTAGTTGAACAAGTTGTTAAAATAGATTTTCACAAATTAATTAGTTAAAGCCAAAAGATCAAAGGAGGTTTCATCAAAATCTAGAAACCAAACTGAAAATCCAGTGGGGAGATAAAGCCAAATCGTCAAAGCAGGGACCTGAAGCTCCCGGGTGTGGCCACCTGGCCACACCCAGGCCAGGAAAATGTGGCCAAAGCCGCATTTTCATGGCATTGTTGAAGTGGTTGGGTGAGCATTTGGTCCCTCTATATTCGTATGCTCTTTCCCTTTTGGTTTTTTCCTATAAATATTGCAGTTTACAGAGAAAAAGGGACCGAAGACTAGTTTAAGTTTTTCTCTTTTTTTTTTAGGATTTAGGTTCTTTGTTAGATAGGTAATGAGAAGTTGTATCTCAGTTTTTAATTTGTAGTTCAGTTCAAATACAAGTGTGAGAGAGAGAGAGAGAGAGAAAAAGAGTGCTTGTAATCTAAAGTTGAAGTGACATTAATAAAGATTCGATGGAATTCTTTTCTTTTCCAATTCACGAGTATGTTTCATTTTATTTACATGTCTTGTTTTACATTAATTATGAGTAGCTAAATTTGTTTTCTGGGCTCACTATCATATCTCTTCGATCCCTCCTGTTTTGAATGATTTTTATGTAAAGAACCCAACGGAATCATATGAATGCCTTGAACTAAGACTTGCTTCTTTGAAAGTGATCTTGAAGGCACATGAGGATTGGTTTGAATTTCTAAACTTTTATTTTTAAAACATCACTTGAACTTGTTTTTATTTCATACTTGAAAGATGACTTGATGATTTGACATTCAGTTCAATATGAATTCCTAAAAAAAAGAATTATCTTTTCCAAACAATCTTATTTGCTTTACTTAAGACTTTCGAAATTCAAGTGTAAGTTTTGGCTTATGATCAAGTTGAAGCACTGAGATTTTCAAGAGAAGAATATATCATTGAGTCGTAAAATAGTGAGCCTAGGGCATTTTCATATGTTAAACAAAACAACCAATCACTCTTCAAGCCTTTCTAAATATCATCTTTTCCAAAGCCTTCTCTAAGTTTTCAATTATTCTTTAAATCACTTCCCTACTCTCTATTCTCTTTTCAACATATAAAAAAAACACCAACACTGATTGGTCGCTAATGTTGCATATTTAGTATCATATTTTCATACTTATTATAGAATAAAATCTGCATTGTTCTAATTAAATGCTTAATTTATTTGCAGGCCCATTCCTTAAGGAGATGAAGAGAAATGAGCCCAAAAGCCCACCAAAATTCTGAGTTAAATCAGAATTAATTCGAGCTCACTGAATCAGGGCAAAATCAAGAGGTTGAGAACCGGTTGAGAAGAATCCTCTCAGAATCGATCGGTTAAAGCCAAGAATCCAAGGCCATTTCGTCACAATACGGGACTCAAACTGAAAAACCAACTGAAGATAAAAGCAGAGAGCGAAACCAGAGCGACCCACCAACAGGGTGTGGCCACCTGGCCACACCCTAGCCGCAGAAACGCGGCCCAAGCCGCGTTTCCGCGGCATGGTTGGGGAGTTAGGGGGAGCGTTTGCTCCCCCGATCTCCCCGGGATCCTGATGGTTAGGGTTTTGCCTATAAAAAGCCAGTATGTTCGCTGAAAATGGGACGGCCATGCAGAGATAGGATTTAGCCAAGTTTTCCATTTCTTAGTTTAGCTTTTTCTTTTCTTTTTATGTAAATTGTATGTAAGCTTAGGTTAGATGATGATTCATGTAAGTAAGAGAGAGAGGCATATGTTGAGAGTGACACCGATATACCCTCCTCCTTTCTTCCATCGTTTCAAGCAATAAAAGGTAACATTTTTATGTTCTTCTTTACTTTTATTTTCTTTTGTTTTCGTCTTCCTCTTCTACTTTACCTCGTTTGTTTTTGTTGAGTTTACAAGTGAATTCCAAAGCACAAGTATAACGATGTTATGTGAGTGCCAACGATAGTTCATGAAGATGTTCTCCTCCTCAAGACGTATCACTTCATGCTTGTGCGAGACTTGATGATATAATGCGAACGGGGACTGAGCTCGGGCTTATGATCTATACGTTGAACGCCTCCTAAACAAAGGTAGAACATGCAAAGGTTTTCAGGTAAGTCATCAATCAATCTAGGTAAGTATTTCTTCCTCTTCTTTCTTTTCTTTCATTTCTGTAAATTAAATCACCAACACCACTCCTTTTCACTTCCTTGTAAATAATCATTTGTACATAGTCGCTTTCGCAGTTTTCTGATTTTTTCCACCTTCTTCATCTCTCATTTTCTTCTAACTTCAACATAACTCTTTTTCTCTTTTCTTTTTAAGAAACAAAGAAGAACTTTCGTTTTGTTTTCATAACGATTTCAATAAAGAACGTAAACACTTCTATCGC
Organism: Agave tequilana; assembly: GCA_038442645.1. NCBI lineage: Eukaryota > Viridiplantae > Streptophyta > Magnoliopsida > Asparagales > Asparagaceae > Agave > Agave tequilana. The sequence continues at coordinate 36,943 of JAVJIF010012037.1, read as the reverse complement.
AAAACCCTCCTTGTGGATCACGACCCGCATAGAATCTTGCTATAGCGGTAAGAATTGAGCACTTGCACATCTTTATTATTAGATCTGAAATTCAGTATTTTGTGTGCAGGTTGTACCTCAATCAAATTTTGGCGAGCGTTTGCTCCCCCGATCTCCCCGGGATCCTGTACACTGTGTTTTTTGCCTATAAAAGGCCAGTCTTTGTGCTGAAAATGGACGACCATGCAGAGATAGGATTTAGCCAAGATTTCCATTTCTTAGTTTAGGTTTTTCTTTTCTTTTTATGTAAATTGTATGTAAGCTTAGGTTAGATGATGATTCATGTAAGTAGGAGAGAGAGGCATATGTTGAGAGTGACACCGATGTACCCTCCTCCTTTCTTCCATCGTTTCAAGCAATAAAAGGTAACATTTTTATGTTCTTCTTTACTTTCATTTTCTTTTATTTTCGTCTTCCTCTTCTACTTTACCTCGTTTGTTTTTGTTGAGTTTACAAGTGAATTCCAAAGCACAAATATAACGATGTTATGTGAGTGCCAACAATAGTTTATGAAGACGTTCTCCTCCTCAAGACGTATCACTTCATGCTTGTGCGAGACTTGATGATATAATGCGAACGGGGACTGAGCTCGGGCTTATGATCTATGCGTTGAACGCCTCCTAAACAAAGGTAGAACATGCAAAGGTTTTTAGGTAAGTTATCAATCAATCTAGGTAAGTATTTCTTCCTCTTCTTTCTTTTCTTTCATTTCTTTAAATTAAATCACCAACACCACTCTTTTTCACTTCCTTGTAAATAATCATTTGTACATAGTCGCTTTCGCCGTTTTCTGATTTTTTTCCACCTTCTTCATCTCTCATTTTCTTCTAACTTCAACATAACTCTTTTCTCTTTTCTTTTTAAGAAACAAAGAAGAACTTTCGTTTTGTTTTCATAACGATTTCAATAAAGAACGTAAACGCTTCTATCGCAAAACCCTCCTTGTGGATCACGACCCACATAGCCACTTGCTATAGCGGTAAGAATTGAGCACTTGCACATCTTTATTATTAGATCTGAAATACTGTATTTTGTGTGCAGGTTGTACCTCAATCAAACACCATTCGTTGCTTTTGAAGCAATACATCGAAAAGCTTTCATCACATTCCTCCTCATGGACGCGACCCATTATTTTCAAAGATAGACGGTAATTCTCACTGCATTTACTTGCAACCAGCATGCTTCAATGCCTCGCCCAAAAAAGATTTCAATATGCTGGCATTGGATAACATGCAACAGACCTTCTCTAGCTAAGTCTTATTCATCCTTTCAGCCATAATATTTTGTTGTGGTGTTTCTCTCACTATGAAGTGCCTTTCTATGCTCTCATCGCAATATGTTATAGAAAAGGATCGCTTGTATACTCTCCTCCGTTGTTTGAATGGAGTACCTTGATCTTCCTTCCTATATTATTCTTCATGTTCTTCTTCCACTCCACAAGTAACTCTAGGACCCCCCTTTGTGCTTCATAGTATATACCCAACATCACCTAGAGTAATCATTTATAAAAGACACAAAGTAATGCTTACCCTCAGTAGATGCCATCTTGGTAGGTCTCCAGGCATCTGTGCGAACATAATCTAGAATCCTTTGGTGCAATGAGTTGCAGTGCCAAATCTCATCTTGATCTTCAGTCTGATGATGCAATGTTCACAAAATTTTAATTTGCAGTACCTTTCAATAAATCTTACTTTGCAAGAGCATGCAAAGATTTTCCTCTTATATGCCCGAACCTCATATACAAGAGTTGGGAGCAATCATTATCTGAATTCGTAGAAGTCGCCACTTGCCCTGTAACCGTACTACCCTTTAAGTAGTAAAGGTTATTATGTCAGACGCCCTTCAAATTAACCATCGAGCCTTTAATCATCATGAGAACTCCATCTCCAATAGATACTTCAAGAGCCAATGATTTCAAGGTACTAACAGAGATAAGATTCCTTTTCCGTTGAGGTACATACCTCACATTCTTCAATTCCTGCACTATCCATCAAACATCTTGACCAAGATAGTATCTATTCCTTCCATGTGACATGGACGATCATCACTCATGATAACGGAACAACCATCTAGTTTCTCGAAACTAGAAAACCAATACCTATTAGGACACACATTATAGGTAGCTCCTGTATCAATCATCCACTCAGAATCACCTGAGTAACCTACAGTAGGAGTAGTGACTGAGATTGAAAATACAGATGAGTCTGAGTCCGATCCATTTACCGGTGAAGTACAATCTGATTAGGTATTGATCACCTGTGTAAGATTTGCTTCAGTCTTTGACCTTTTCCTTTATTCTTATCTTTGATCCTTGAACAATCAACTTTTCAGTGCCCTACTCTTTACAGAAGGCACACTAGTTCTTTTTCATATCTATGAACCCTGATATGGACTTTGATCTCCCGCGAAAGCCTTTGTTCTTCTGATTAGAACCCTTGTCTCTTACCACAAACGCTTCTGCTGATGTACTACTGGAAGAAGATTGCTTATCCTTCCTTCTCACTTCATAATTTATAGGAGCAGCTGTCATATTATTATAATTAAGTGACTATTTTCCATTAATCATGGTAAGGACGAATGTCTCATACTCTTTATCAAGAAAAGAATTTAGAAAAATTAACTTCTTATCCTCTTTTTCGGTACCACATCCACATTAACTAAATCTGTAAGAAACTTTGTGCAGTCGTTCATGTGCTCAGCAATAGAGAGTCCCTTCTTCAACTGGAAGCGATAAAGCCTCCTCTTTAGATGCAGTCGAGACTCGATACTCTTCGTCAGATATTTCTTCTCGAGAATCTCCTACATCTTCATTGCAGACGTCGAATATAGCACATGGTACCTGATATCTTATGTCAAACAAGACCTTATCACGTCCTATTCATCTTGTCGTAATCCTTTTCAAAAGTCTCCTCCAGCTTTTCTTTCAATCGCAAAGTGCCTTCAAGGTTTGATACCTTCAATGCATCCATCACCTCACACCACCACATCCCAAATTTTTTCGTGTCATTAAACTTAACCACATTAATCTTCATCAAATTACGGTTCATGAATTTCACCGTGGATTGACTTTCTCCAGCCATCTTCTCAATAGATTTCTCAAAACAATGTGAAAAATGATTAGTAAAACAAATTCAAATAGAAAAGATCAGATCTTTACCTCCGAATAAAAACTCCCCATCGAATCGAAAAGCTCTGATACCATTTGCTGGAATCCAAACAACTAAGAACAACAACACTAGAGAATAGTCACCAATCACACGAATAAGTAAACAAAAGAAAGAAAAAGAATATATGATTTAACGAGATTCGACAATTTGCCTACGTCCTCGAGACAGAAGGGAGAGAGTTCTTATTGAATCAATCAATTACAGGTTATAAATATTAGGGATAATACCCCCTCTATATATAGCCAAAGAAGCCACGAGGAAAAAGAAACCAAAAACACTGAATTCGAATCAAAAACGAATTCTGAGTCAGATTTGAAAATAGGTCGCGCATCCGCATTAGTTGTCTATAAGTCGACTAATACTCCTATTAGTCGACTAATACATGTATTAGTCAGCTAGTATGTAATGGAACAGATTTGCCAACTCTCTTTATGTATCATTAGTTGACTAGGCCCAATACTTAGTCGACTAGGTTAGGGTTCCTCTTGTGCAATCCACCATTGATACGACTAATATACTCTCGTATTTGACATCATTGATTGCATTGATCTTTGGCTAAACTCTGATAGAGTTAAAGGACTCTATCAAACAGATTTTACTCTCTCTCCTCACAAAACAATCTCCCAATTCACCCAATAAGAAAGAGGACCGCCTTTGATTGAGGTTTTACCTGCACAAAAATATAGAATTTCAGAACTTAAGAATAGAATGTGCAAGTACTCAATGCTACCGCTATAGCAAGTGGCTATGCGGGTCGTGATCCACAAGGAGGGATTAGAGATGAAAGCTTTTTTAGTAAGTTTTCTTTTAAGTTACAAAAAATAGTTAAAGATCTTCTTTTAATTCTTGAAAAGAAAAAGAAAAAAAAGTTATAGTTAAGTTAGGAAGAAGGTGGTAGATTGAGAAGGTGGAAAAAATAGAAAATAGATATATATACAAAGAAATCGAAAAGAGTGATAAAAGAGTTGGGTGTTGATGGTATTGGTAATCTAAACTAAAAAAATTAAAAGAAAGAAAAATAAAACCTAATAAACTTACTTACCTCTTCGGTGCCTACTTACCATTGACCCGTATCGACAATGTACCTTTATTTGAAGGCGAGCGAAGTATGACAAATAGGATCTTTCCCATTCTCGATTTACACTATAAAATGAAGGGGCAAGGTACACTACCATAGAAATGGATATCCATCACCATAAGCCATCAATGGCACTTGCAAGGGCAAAGCAACTTCGTGGCTATCAGATTCATTTGGATCCAAAAACACAAAAGAGAGAAGAAAACGAAAACAAGAATAGAAAAGAAAAGAAAACTTCGATTCGATTCAAATAATAATGAAAGAAAAGATCACTTACACCGGTGTCACCCTCGGTACAAGCTTGCTCTCATTCCTCCATGAAAGTCTCCTCTCCTCTCAGTTACATAAAGAAAATAAAAATTACATAAAAGAAAACTAAAAACCTAAGTTACAAACTACAGTATAGCTTAAATTCTACTCTCTACTTGGTCTCCTTTCTGCCTCTGATGTATGGGGTATTTATAGGATAGAAATGGATAAGGAAACGAGTCTAAAGATAAGGGGAGCTGACTATTTTTGAATTTTGAATCCTCCCCTTATCTCCAAACTTGATTTGATGTGGATATTCAGTTCTGATCTGTGATCGAAACGGAACAAGCACTCGAAAACGTGTCTTTATGAAATCAGTGAAAATGTATATGCGTGCTAATGTTCCCTCGATACTTCCGTTATAGCATTGGCTCAACGGGTCGAATCCACAGGGACGGGAGGCGATAGAAGCATTAACAGTCTTTATTCACGTCGGTTGTTAACAGTTCTTCTTTGTTAACAGAATTAGAAAAAGAAAAAGAAAAGGAAAAGAAATCTAGAAGTGATAGGTGAGGAGATGTGATGAAAGCGTGAGGTGAAAACAAAAGAGAAGTGGTTTGGAAACTAAAATAAAGATGGAACTAAGGTGAACTAAGAAAGTGGTGAAGACATTGATAGAAAAATGATAAAAGGATTTTGGAAATAATTTTCATAACAATGTAAAATAAAACTCATGGCTACTAACTACTAATTGCTCCACTAATCATGCTAACATTTAGTGATAGTTGCCTCAAATGGATCCTTGGCCATCACTAATCCTTGGCTTCAAGAGACGATACAGAGCATCGCAAATAAGATGGTTATTCACATTCAAACTTGCATCAAGAGCAAGCTAATACAAACATTAGATCATCAAACCATTAGAAGCAAGCATGAAATAAGAGAGAGTTAGCTTGGTTAGCAAGTTAGCAAGTTAGATATTAAAACCCATCATCATGAGCCATCAATGGCTCTTGCAAGAGTAAGGCCTTATAGAGGCTACTAGATTCATGTGAATTATCAAGTAAGTGGTTAGATGGTTAGTGGTTAGTAGTTAGTAGCCATGAGAAGAAAAGTTAGCCAAGCATCATGTAGAAGATGGAGAAGATTACATTGGAGAAGAAAGGAGGCACCTTTACATAGATTGTCACCATCTATTACATCAATCCCTCTTTATCTCTATCCGAATCTCTCTACCCTAATACATGATCTAAATATAAAATAAAAATATAAAAGAAAGAAGAAGAAGAACACCTACACTACACTACACTAAAGATAGAAACCCTAGTCTAAAATTAAAAACTGCCTCATTTCGGGCCTCTGTAGGGGTTTATATAGGCGCAGGAGGGTTCTAGAAGACGAGATGGGGCCACACGTCGAAGATCGACGCGTGGCTCCACCCAATTGCCGCGGAAACACGGCAATACCAAGGACATAAGTCCCTGGTTTTGATGAGAATCTTCCTCTGGCTTCTAGGACCATCTTGGTGTATCCAAATTTTGGTATTTTCGCCCGAATATTCGTCTGACGTGCGCAAAGGTCTAGGTTCAATGCATCTTCTAGATGTTCCCTTACTTGGTCTTCAAGAAATTCAGAATTAATTACCTGAAAATGGGTTAATTAAGTTCTTATTACTCCTTTGCCCTTAAACTCTTGATTTATCTGCAAGAGAGATCAAAACACGGTTTAGATCGACATTTTATTCATAAATAGGTAGGAAAATGCGATATAATAATGCAGAATTATAGACTAATCACACCCTCACACTTATCATTTGCTCGTCCCGAGCAAAACAAGAAAAGAAAAACTATACTACAAATGTTATTACACCACTTTCGCAGGTGACGCGATTGCACTGAGCGTGTGCAACAAGCCGTTAAACCTCTAGGTTACCCCTAGAGGAGAGGTGTTGTCTCCTGAGGGTTTTCAGCGGATTGCACCCACAAAATCTATAAAGAAAGAAGACAAATATTAGTATTTTGAAAACACATTTTGAAAGAGAGAAAAGTTTACAAAATATTTGTGCAAAAATATAAGCGATCTAAGGTCATAAGTCCACCAAAAATTATTCTACTTTAAACTTAGTCTCTATGCAAGATCTTGTCTTCAATTAAGGTAAGAATTCAAAATTGGATTGAATATTTTATCCTTCATAAAACCTAGATAATATGCACTTTCTGATAGTGAAGATTTTTGAGATTTCAACTCTAACCATCAAGCCATTTATTTATATATATATATTTTTTCTTCTTCCCTTAGCTTCATTAGGCCTTCTAGTTCACCCATGTAGTGAGTCTTTAACCGATGACTCCCAAACTAGACGATCCTAGGGCACCAGATGAGAAAACATCCCTCGGATTTAAGGACTCGAGTAAACAAGGCCACAAAACTAAGGGGGATTTATTTGTTTCTTTTGACCACCGTTAGGCGTGAATAATCATGCTTCGTGAGACATAATTATCTAGCTTAATAAGTGATTTTTTTCTTCATATATAATATATTTTTATATTTATTTTTGTTTTATGACTTTTTAGGTCTTTGTTTCCATCCCAAAAATATGCAAGTGTGAAATGCATACTATCTAAGACAAAAAATTCAAGATAAAATTATCTCTCCAATTTATCTTACTTACCCTATAATTTTAAACAAGATCCATTATTTCGACTAGGTTTAAGATGTCATAATTAAGGTTTTCTTAATTTCTAAGATCATCTTAATTTTCTTAAAAATAGGTCAAAACTTTGTCTCTTGTTTCAAAAAGTTTTTTTAAAGAAAAGGAAAAAATTCCTATACAAAAGAAGAATTTTAAGAAGAAGTGAAAAATAAAGAAAATCTAAAAATCTATGTTAGTAAACCCTCCCCCACACTTATCTCATGCATTGTCCTCAATGCATCGTTATATATGTATGCATGAAACAAATAGAGACGGAAGAAAAAATCACCTCAAGGTGGTGGTTCCGGTGGTGGTCTGATTGGTCCATGAAATGCGGCCCAATCTAATGTGCGTGGAATCTGGAGGAACCCACCAGAGACCTCTATAATACAACCCACTAGAATGATGTATATATGAATGATTTTTATTAAAAGTTTTACCCTATCTAATTTTCAATTTTCAAAATAATTTCAGAGTCAAATTTATCAAGACCCTTGTCCCAGAATGGAATGATTGATTTGAACTCAGGACGTACAGGAACTAATACCGACTCAAAAAAAGACTTAAGTCAAGTAAAGGTTCAGGAGTCGAGATTGGTTCAGGAAGTGGGTCCAAATCAAGAAGATGAAACTCAAGTCCACATTCATTTCCCCATGATGGAATGTAACTTCCTAAGGTTGGTGATTTCAGTTCAAGAATGACAGGTATGGGAACCAAAACTGACTCTAAAATGTTGCTCAAATTGGGTAACGAAATAGGAGTCAATATTGATTCAGGAATTTGAACTGGATTACAAATTTGAGGATCAAAGTCACATTCCTCATTGAGTTCAATTCCATAAAAATGAGAACTTGCCAATTTATAAAAGGGACTTTCAAAAGTATGAAATTGGTCAAGTTCAATATGATAATCATAAAAGATTGGTGATTCAATTTCACAATGGACTGGTACTGGATCTAATACTGACTCAGGAAAAGGCCTGAATTCAGGTAAAAATACCTCAGTCAATATTGAATCAGGAAGTGAAATTGTATTACCAAGTTGAAGTTCATGATCATATCCATGCTCAAGTTCAATCTTAGGAAAAGGATAACTTGTCAAAATATCAATAGGATTTTTAACATTTGAAGTTTGGACAAGTTCAGATGGATGTGCTGAAATTAAAACTTGATTTTTAGAATAACAAGAGACTTGGGTCAGATCAATAGAGTTAGGGATAGTTGAATTGGTCAAAGGTTAATATAAGATAGAGTTTCCTCATTCTTATAAATGCTAACCAATTGACTCAATTGTGTTTCCAACCTATTGATAAACTGGGTAGAAGATTTTTGAAATTGTAGTGCGGACTCTTGCAAGATTTCTATACTATTTCTAGATGTGATGTATCTTCAAGTGGTTGTTCTAGAAAAAGAGTGTAGGAATCTTGGTTTTCAAAACAACAAGAGTCATGGGTCAAATTGATAGAGTTAGAGATATATGAATTGGTCAAAAGTGGAGAAGAAAGTTTCTTCATTCTTATAAATGTTGACCATTTACTTAATTGTGTTCCCAACCTATCAATAGACTGAGAAAAAGTTTTTTAAAATTGTAACGCAGACTCCTACAAGATTTCTATACTCTTTTCTAGACTTGATTTTTCTGTAAATGGATGTTCCAGAAAGGGAGTATAAGAATCTTAGTTTTGGAAAGATAGTGAAGATTGTGAGTCCAACATGATTTGAGATTGAAGCTTGGACTCACACAAGAGTTCCTTACTCGTTTCCAGGGCAGATGGTTGTTCATTATGAGGAGGTGAAACTGAGTAAGACTCTTGAAAATATTGTGAAATTGGAGAGGCCAACATTTTCTGAAGTTGTCGCTCGGCCTCTTGTAGATTGACTTCTATACTCTTTTCTAACTCAGATTTTTCTTAAAGTGGTGGTTCTAGAAAAGGAGTATAGGAAGCAAAATTGGGGAACAGAGATTTTGGACATTATGAAAATTGTGGACAAGATGGTGGAAATTTAGACTCGGGAGAGGTGAATCCCCATTGACTCTGTGACGAGTTGAAATTATTTTGGAAATTATGGTTAAAAGATTAGGGGTATGGCTTGTATTGATTTGGATAAGGCCAACCCGGTGTATTTGGTTGATTCATATTGTGAAAAACTAGGTTGGAATTATCCAAATCGAACAGGGTCGGTGTGAAATATAGATTCATATTAGGATTGAAAGAATTGTTATTGTTGAATTCCATTTCACAAACAATCACAAAAAAAAAGAAAAAATCAAACAACAAACAAAAAGAAAGAAAATATCAAAACCAAGCCTATATTAAGGTTGACCTAGACCTAGACGACTCCTAACTAGTCGATTACCCGTGGGAGGTTGTTGCTTGAATCCGACCACAAGCTAATCGGCCAGGTAGGGCAAAATACGGTGGGAGGTATCCGTGCATAAGCAACAGGCCTTAATTACACCAAACCACGGTATCTTTAAGGCGTAACCTCTTCATCCCCAACCTTAGACACCGATTTCACAAGAGTAAGATTCAAAATAAGTTTCACCCTCAGTCAAACTCTTAATGAGTCCGAGATGTCCCTAGGGGCCAACGTCTATCAATTTTTATTAGGGCTTGCGTTGTGTGAGTGGGGAGGTGGTTTTTGGGCTAAGGAAGGGTGATGAAATCCCCACCTTATCTTGTATGGGTTTTGCCCTTAATTTCAATTCGTGCAAGTGTGCAATAAAGACAAGTATAACACAAAAAGCGAGTAAATCACCCACGTGTTTGTCTTATTGTAAGATCCCCAGCCAGAAATACTGTATTTTTATTTTCTTCAAGTATTTATTTTGATTTGCAGATTATTTTTATTTAATCAAGTTAATTTATTATTTTTCCTGTTAATATTATTATTGGATATGCAATTTATTTATTATTGTTTGTAGCATTATTTCCTTTCCTTGTATCCTTGATCTTTTCCCCATATTAATTCTCATTATCTAATCCTACCCATACCCTCAACCCATTATCATACCCATTACCTTAGACCCATTAATTTATACCTATTTTCTACCCAAACCCAATAATCCAACCCGAAGCCCATTAATTAACCCATCCTATATATAATCTCAATACTTAACCCTAACCTAAACAAATCCCTAAACTAATCATGCCCTCCTTCACAACTCCAGCCGCCGCCCAATTGCCTGGCCGAATTCAGCACAGCATCCCCATTGTTGCCGAAGCTCCGCCGCACTCCTCTCCTTCCATCTCGGCAGCTAGCAGCAGGCCGGTGCACCCCTAGTAGCAGCCCTCGGCAACACCCTTCGGCCGAGATCCCCCATCACGTCAAGCTCCTCCAACAGGCCGCGCCTATCAGCCTCCTCCAGGAGCCAGGTCCCCAGGTAGAACTACACCAGAGCCCCGATAGCATTGGCTGGGTCCCAAATCCCCATTGGCTGTGAGTTTTCTTCACCTCCTGTATCCAATTTTAACATAGGTTTTTATATTCATGGTGATTGGGTATTATTATGTATGTACTTAAATTTATGTGGTGAATTTAGTTGCTTGGTAATAATTTAGTTGTAGTTATATACCTTGTTTTCATTGGATGCCCCTTTCCAAGTGCAGCTCACGGCAACAGAGCCGCACCCCATATCAAACCGTGGGTGTCCATGTGTGTGTGAGTTATTAAGTTTTATATAGATGCTTACATGTTTGAGATTGTATATATATTAATATGTGATTTATTTCTTGTGTGGAAAGCACCTTACTCCAGACCGCAGGTGATGAGGCCGTGAGTCCCCTTTCTCCCTATTCATTTTTTCATCCTTAATTATTGGTGTATATTATGTATGAATAATGTGTGAGAATTTTGATTGGTGTGTGTTTTATTTCATGTGCGGAAACCTTACTCCGAGCTATTTTAGGGCTCTCCGCGGGATGCCGTTGATCGTCGTCGGCGAGCGCGTACGCACCCCACGCCCTTCGCGGCGAGTTGCTCTATCCAACGACACCCTCCGCAGCCCCGTACGCCTCCGTCGGAGCCTCCGTCGGTGCGCCGCAAATCGGCTCGAGGTTAGTTTTACATTTTATTGTATAGGGGACAATCTTGTAATAATTGAGAACTTTAAATAAATGTGTGTTTGCATATGTGTGCGTGTGCCTTTGCAAGTTTGGATGCATGCATGTGTATGCATGATGTATATGAATGCATGAATTCATTCTTTAAATATTTATATGTATAGTTTAGTGATTAATAAATGAGTCTTAATTAATGGGTATGGATGTATGTGCATACTTGTACATGTACGTGGATGTACACGTATGTGTCGGGTTGCTCGGGAGAGTGTTTAGTATACATTTATAATTATTTGTATGTTTGGTTGGTGCTAGAGCATTTTGGATTTATTTGGTGAGATCCGGACCAGCAGCCCAGGAAGGAGAGCAGCAGCACGGCCACGAGCGAGCAGCGAGTTCTCCCGATCCACGCCAGCCCATCGTCGGAGACCAGCACGGTGGCCTTCCCCAGCAACCTAGCCACCCTCCCGTGCAGTCCGTTGGCGAGGAACCGCACCACAGCGACCGTGGTAGCGACTCGCCCGACGGCGAGCAGATTCCCCAATGTGAGTGTCTCTCTCTCTCTCTCTTTAATTAATTTATTGATCATAGACATGTTTGTGTATGTGGTGTAATTTGTTGTGTTGTGCACATGTTTTACATGATTATGTGTAGAGATTATTAAGCACGGATGTGAGTTGTCACCCCCTTTTACATTACATGTTGAATGCATAGGAAATGATATGCATGTGTTAACAATTATGTTGGAATCCTATGTTGATTATATGGGTGTTTGGATTATTATTGTAGAGATTACATGATGGAGCATATGTGTATTTAATTAGAATTCCAGTGGATATCGGGGAAGTGTTAGATATGACTTTACCTTACCGATACTTGGATTGACATGGACTTAGTTAGATTCAGAGGTGACTCCTGATATATTTTTACACTGGATCTTATCAGTTTATAGATTGCCCTTATCAGTTTATAGATTGTCATTATGTATGGTGTGTGTAGCTTATCCTTGATATAGATATGTAACATGATCTTGATTATAGTTGGAAGAATCTGATTTTGAGGATGTATCCATTATTTACTTGTGATCTCAATATCCGTTATGTTAGTTGATTTCGAGAATACTAATAGACTGTCATTTATTGTTGTTACCTAGTGATAGAAATATAATTACTGTGAGGGTGAATGCATTGATATCAGTAATAAACTATATGCACAGTTTGATAACTTTTACGGTTGATCTCTGTTATTGGTGACTTGAGGATCAGAGTAGATTGACAGGGAGAGACTGATTATTGATATATTCAGATGGTGATTTATTGTACTAGATTACTGATACGGATTGATACTTAATGATTTGCAAGGATAGTATTGGGGATATAAGTTGATGGAATAGTTAATGATATCTCTATAGTATGGAGGGGTGATGACTTTGATCAGACTAGAGTGTGGAGATCTGAATAGATGTATCAGAGCATTGACTGTTTCGGTTATTGAGATGTGAATATACTGATGACGTAAAGATCAGATTAGACTGATATAATGAGAGAACAGGTTATTGATTTATTAAACTTGTAGATTACTGTACTGGATTACTTTGACATAGATTAATATTTGACGGTCAGGATGACTATTGAGGGCAGGTTCATGATGACTATTGAGATCGGCTATTGTTATATGCAGTACAGGCATGTGAGATATTGACCAGTTCCAGATGAGACTGGCTATTGAGTATTATCTACTGTTATTGTATAAATTTATGTTATTGAAAGTTACTGGGAAAATATTGTCGGACCGTAACACATTCATTGTTATATTGTCCTACCGTTATACGGTAATATTGTTCACATTGTTATTGTTACATTGATATTGTTACTGTTACTGTATCGTCCCAGTAATTGACATGACATGGATATTGATTGTTATAAATAATAATATACATTGACTGATTTAACTGAATTAAATATAATAATGTAAATTGACAACTTACACTGGGATTGGGGAAATTGATGGAGGAGACAGCGTCTGTATTTTGGGTGGACCTAGGATACAGGTTGCGCAGCCGAGATACGGTTCCACTGCAGGGTTCCAGGGGATGACTGACATCCCGTATTGTTCATTGTTGTCATTATTATTGACACATTGTTATTGTTATTGTTATTGACTACCTAGCGGTAGGACCTGGTTCAGCGCCAGGTGATTGGGTCGTGGTTCCGGGTATGTACGGAACCCACCTAAAGCATGGACAAAGTCTCTTCTATTAATTTCAATAACTTAGGAGCTTGATTGACACGTGCGGTAGGCGTAGTATGGGATGCGTCTACTGCATGTGGCAATTGGTGTTCGCTGACATAATAAATGATGATGAATTGTTAATGCATTGTGACTGACTGTAATTATCTGATTGTATATATATCACTGTGACAGACATGATTGTAATCAGGACCACATGATTATAACCAGGATCAGACTTATGACCAGACTTGGATACCAGTTTAGTGACACGTGATGGATACCTATATTGACATTGATTGCATATTTACAGTTGTGCCATTTGACTGCTATCTGTATTCATGTTTTCATCATATGTGTTACTGTTCAGTTATTTATTGTGTTATTTAGTCTTTCTATCTGCAGTTGTCCTTATTATTATATATGCACATGGTTTCTTCTGCACGAGCTGTTTCCCCTTTACACACACACTCATTATGGTCGCATTCTGACGACCCTGGATTTGCACGTCCAGCTATTGGACGGTTGTTCTAATGTGCAGGTGTTCGATAAGACGGTACGCCTGGCGAGGAGCTTGGGTCCTCTCCCCTTGATTCTGGTATACTTGCATTTCATTCTTGTTATTATTCTTTGATTCATGTATATCACCTTTGATTTCTATTCAGCTGTCATTTTCTTCCTGTTATTCATTGCTATCAGGTGTAGTCTTATATGTATTATTGCAGTGTTCTTTGATCATTATGCTTCCGATTCATAGCTTGTTCGGGTTACAACTTAGGCTTAGCGTATATACGTGGGGTATTATCCACGCGTATATACGTCGCCATAACGACTCCGTATCTTTAGGATCGGGGCGTTACAGAGTGGTATCAGAGCCTAGGTTTTCGACTTGTGATGTGAAATTTTGACTTTTGTTTCGCAAGAGAGACCTAGCTCTTACCGGTAACTTGAAAATAGGCTATTGTTATACTGTAATATACATATACTATCCATTATGATATTCAGTCCATTTGGAATTGGCCATCCTTCCTTTGAAATTCTCATCTTTGATCTTTCGATATCCTTGATCTCTACTCTTCTTTTGAGTGATTTGGATTTCCATCTTGATTTCATCCTTCTTTTCTATTCTATTTCTTCTAATTCTATCTCTTGGGTGTGGATACTTCATGTTGAAGCCAGTAGCAGAATTAGAGTAGCGCAGCGGAAGCGTGATGGATTTATGATGTCCAGAGAAGCGATGTGAAGTTTATTTGTCTTCTTCTTTGATTTTTGGGATTCTCTTACCATCCCCTGCTTTATTTGAATTTCGGGGACGAAATTTTTATAAGGTGGGTAGAGTGTAAGATCCCCAGCCAGAAATACTGTATTTTTATTTTCTTCAAGTATTTATTTTGATTTGCAGATTATTTTTATTTAATCAAGTTAATTTATTATTTTTCCTGTTAATATTATTATTGGATATGCAATTTATTTATTATTGTTTGTAGCATTATTTCCTTTCCTTGTATCCTTGATCTTTTCCCCATATTAATTCTCATTATCTAATCCTACCCATACCCTCAACCCATTATCATACCCATTACCTTAGACCCATTAATTTATACCTATTTTCTACCCAAACCCAATAATCCAACCCGAAGCCCATTAATTAACCCATCCTATATATAATCTCAATACTTAACCCTAACCTAAACAAATCCCTAAACTAATCATGCCCTCCTTCACAACTCCAGCCGCCGCCCAATTGCCTGGCCGAATTCAGCACAGCATCCCCCATTGTTGCCTAAGCTCCGCCGCACTCCTCTCCTTCCATCTCGGCAGCTAGCAGCAGGCCGGCGCACCCCTAGTAGCAGCCCTCGGCAACACCCTTCGGCCGAGATCCCCCATCACGTCAAGCTCCTCCAACAGGCCGCGCCTATCAGCCTCCTCCAGGAGCCAGGTCCCCAGGTAGAACTACACCAGAGCCCCGATAGCATTGGCTGGGTCCCAAATCCCCATTGGCTGTGAGTTTTCTTCACCTCCTGTATCCAATTTTAACATAGGTTTTTATATTCATGGTGATTGGGTATTATTATGTATGTACTTAAATTTATGTGGTGAATTTAGTTGCTTGGTAATAATTTAGTTGTAGTTATATACCTTGTTTTCATTGGATGCCCCTTTCCAAGTGCAGCTCACGGCAACAGAGCCGCACCCCATATCAAACCGTGGGTGTCCATGTGTGTGTGAGTTATTAAGTTTTATATAGATGCTTACATGTTTGAGATTGTATATATATTAATATGTGATTTATTTCTTGTGTGGAAAGCACCTTACTCCAGACCGCAGGTGATGAGGCCGTGAGTCCCCTTTCTCCCTATTCATTTTTTCATCCTTAATTATTGGTGTATATTATGTATGAATAATGTGTGAGAATTTTGATTGGTGTGTGTTTTATTTCATGTGCGGAAACCTTACTCCGAGCTATTTTAGGGCTCTCCGCGGGATGCCGTTGATCGTCGTCGGCGAGCGCGTACGCACCCCACGCCCTTCGCGGCGAGTTGCTCTATCCAACGACACCCTCCGCAGCCCCATACGCCTCCGTCGGAGCCTCCGTCGGTGCGCCGCAAATCGGCTCGAGGTTAGTTTTACATTTTATTGTATAGGGGACAATCTTGTAATAATTGAGAACTTTAAATAAATGTGTGTTTGCATATGTGTGCGTGTGCCTTTGCAAGTTTGGATGCATGCATGTGTATGCATGATGTATATGAATGCATGAATTCATTCTTTAAATATTTATATGTATAGTTTAGTGATTAATAAATGAGTCTTAATTAATGGGTATGGATGTATGTGCATACTTGTACATGTACGTGGATGTACACGTATGTGTCGGGTTGCTCGGGAGAGTGTTTAGTATACATTTATAATTATTTGTATGTTTGGTTGGTGCTAGAGCATTTTGGATTTATTTGGTGAGATCCGGACCAGCAGCCCAGGAAGGAGAGCAGCAGCACGGCCACGAGCGAGCAGCGAGTTCTCCCGATCCACGCCAGCCCATCGTCGGAGACCAGCACGGTGGCCTTCCCCAGCAACCTAGCCACCCTCCCGTGCAGTCCGTTGGCAAGGAACCGCACCACAGCGACCGCGGTAGCGACTCGCCCGATGGCGAGCAGATTCCCCAATGTGAGTGTCTCTCTCTCTCTCTCTTTAATTAATTTATTGATCATAGACATGTTTGTGTATGTGGTGTAATTTGTTGTGTTGTGCACATGTTTTACATGATTATGTGTAGAGATTATTAAGCACGGATGTGAGTTGTCACCCCCTTTTATATTACATGTTGAATGCATAGGAAATGATATGCATGTGTTAACAATTATGTTGGAATCCTATGTTGATTATATGGGTGTTTGGATTATTATTGTAGAGATTACATGATGGAGCATATGTGTATTTAATTAGAATTCCAGTGGATATCGGGGAAGTGTTAGATATGACTTTACCTTACCGATACTTGGATTGACATGGACTTAGTTAGATTCAGAGGTGACTCCTGATATATTTTTACACTGGATCTTATCAGTTTATAGATTGCCCTTATCAGTTTATAGATTGTCATTATGTATGGTGTGTGTAGCTTATCCTTGATATAGATATGTAACATGATCTTGATTATAGTTGGAAGAATCTGATTTTGAGGATGTATCCATTATTTACTTGTGATCTCAATATCCGTTATGTTAGTTGATTTCGAGAATACTAATAGACTGTCATTTATTATTGTTACCTAGTGATAGAAATATAATTACTGTGAGGGTGAATGCATTGATATCAGTAATAAACTATATGCACAGTTTGATAACTTTTACGGTTGATCTCTGTTATTGGTGACTTGAGGATCAGAGTAGATTGACAGGGAGAGACTGATTATTGATATATTCAGATGGTGATTTATTGTACTAGATTACTGATACGGACTGATACTTAATGATTTGCAAGGATAGTATTGGGGATATAAGTTGATGGAATAGTTAATGATATCTCTATAGTATGGAGGGGTGATGACTTTGATCAGACTAGAGTGTGGAGATCTGAATAGATGTATCAGAGCATTGACTGTTTCGGTTATTGAGATGTGAATATACTGATGACGTAAAGATCAGATTAGACTGATATAATGAGAGAACAGGTTATTGATTTATTAAACTTATAGATTACTGTACTGGATTACTTTGACATAGATTAATATTTGACGGTCAGGATGACTATTGAGGGCAGGTTCATGATGACTATTGAGATCGGCTATTGTTATATGCAGTACAGGCATGTGAGATATTGACCAGTTCCAGATGAGACTGGCTATTGAGTATTATCTACTGTTATTGTATAAATTCATGTTATTGAAAGTTACTGGGAAAATATTGTCGGACCGTAACACATTCATTGTTATATTGTCCTACCGTTATACGGTAATATTGTTCACATTGTTATTGTTACATTGATATTGTTACTGTTACTGTATCGTCCCAGTAATTGACATGACATGGATATTGATTGTTATAAATAATAATATACATTGACTGATTTAACTGAATTAAATATAATAATGTAAATTGACAACTTACACTGGGATTGGGGAAATTGATGGAGGAGACAGCGTCTGTATTTTGGGTGGACCTAGGATACAGGTTGCGCAGCCGAGATACGGTTCCACTGCAGGGTTCCGGGGGATGACTGACATCCCGTATTGTTCATTGTTGTCATTATTATTGACACATTGTTATTGTTATTGTTATTGACTACCTAGCGGTAGGACCTGGTTCAGCGCCAGGTGATTGGGCCGTGGTTCCGGGTATGTACGGAACCCACCTAAAGCATGGACAAAGTCTCTTCTATTAATTTCAATAACTTAGGAGCTTGATTGACACGTGCGGTAGGCGTAGTATGGGATGCGTCTACTGCATGTGGCAATTGGTGTTCGCTGACATAATAAATGATGATGAATTGTTAATGCATTGTGACTGACTGTAATTATCTGATTGTATATATATCACTGTGACAGACATGATTGTAATCAGGACCACATGATTATAACCAGGATCAGACTTATGACCAGACTTGGATACCAGTTTAGTGACACGTGATGGATACCTATATTGACATTGATTGCATATTTACAGTTGTGCCATTTGACTGCTATTTGTATTCATGTTTTCATCATATGTGTTACTGTTCAGTTATTTATTGTGTTATTTAGTCTTTCTATCTGCAGTTGTCCTTATTATTATATATGCACATGGTTTCTTCTGCACGAGCTGTTTCCCCTTTACACACACACTCATTATGGTCGCATTCTGACGACCCTGGATTTGCACGTCCAGCTATTGGACGGTTATTCTAATGTGCAGGTGTTCGATAAGACGGTACGCCTGGCGAGGAGCTTGGGTCCTCTCCCCTTGATTCTGGTATACTTGCATTTCATTCTTGTTATTATTCTTTGATTCATGTATATCACCTTTGATTTCTATTCAGCTGTCATTTTCTTCCTGTTATTCATTGCTATCAGGTGTAGTCTTATATGTATTATTGCAGTGTTCTTTGATCATTATGCTTCCGATTCATAGCTTGTTCGGGTTACAACTTAGGCTTAGCGTATATACGTGGGGTATTATCCACGCGTATATACGTCGCCATAACGACTCCGTATCTTTAGGATCGGGGCGTTACACTTATGCTATATGCAATGCCATATGTACACCTCAATCCAGATCACAAAAAAAGAACAAAATACAGTATATTGGAATTGAATTGACACGTGCCTAAATGCAAATGTTTAAACCGTTTTAAAGCGTCCAAATACCGTATTTTGGTTCTTTAGTTTATTGCGGTGTTTAGGCAATCAAAATAGGAAAGTAATAGTACAGATCCACTAGCTATTACAAAGAACACATCCCAGCACAACAAGATACACAATGATCACAAAATAGCCGCGTTGGCGCGGCCAATGTCGCGTTTGCGCTGCTTTTCTTTAGAAGCTGGGTCCCTGCTTTCTAGAGCAAGGAGATGGAAGCTAGTGTTTATTCTGCAGTGTTAAGCACCTGTAAAGATTGTCCTGCACACCAAAACAGAGAAGAAAATGTTAACAAAAACGTGAAATCAAAACCAGTCTCATCCCGGCAACGGCGCCAAAAATTTAATCGGGACGGAACGAGCACTCGAAAACGTGTCTTTATGAAATCAGTAAAAACGTATATGCGTGCTAATGTTCCCTCGATACTTCCGTTATAGCATTGGCTCAACGGGTTGAATCCACAGGGACGGAAGGCAATAGAAGCATTAACAGTCTTTATTCACGTCGGTTGTTAACAGTTCTTCTTTGTTAAAGAATTAGAAAAAGAAAAGGAAAAGGAAAAGAAATCTAGAAGTGATAGGTGAGGAGATGCGATGAAAGCGCAAGGTGAAAACAAAAGAGAAGTGGTTTGGAAAACAAAATAAAGATGGAACAAAGGTGAACTAAGAAAGTGGTGAAGACATTGATAGAAAAATGAAAAAAAGATTTTGGAAATAATTTTCAAAACAAAGTAAAATAAAACTCATGGCTACTAACTACTAATTGATCCACTAACCACGCTAATCTCTTAGTGATAGTTGCCTCACATGGATCCTTGACCATCACTAATCCTTGGCTTCAAGAGACGATATAGAGCACGGCAAATAAGATGGTTCTTCACATTCAAACTTGTATCAAGAGCAAGCTAAAACAAACATTAGATCATCAAACCATTAGAAGCAAGCATGAAATAAGAGAGAGTTACCTTGGTTAGCAAGTTAGCAAGTTAGATGTTAGAACCCATCATCATAAGTCATCAATGGCTCTTGCAAGAGTAAGGCCTTGTAGAGGCTACTACATTCATGTGGGTTATCAAGTAAGTGGTTAGATGGTTAGTGGTTAGTAGTTAGTCGCCATGAGAAGAAAAGTTAGCTAAGCATCATGTAGAAGATGGAGAAGATTACATTGGAGAAGAAAGGAGGCACATTTACATAGATTGTCACCATCTGTTACATCAATCCCTCTCATCTCTCTTTGAATCTCTCTGCTCTAATACATGATCTAAAAACAAAATAAAAATATAAAAGAAAGAAGAAGAAGAACACCTATATTACACTACACTAAAGATAGAAACCCTAGCCTAAAATCAAAAACTGCCTCATTTCGGGCCTCTGCAGGGGTTTATATAGGCGCAGGAGGGTTCTAGAAGACGAGATGGGGCCACGCGTCGAAGATCGACGCGTGGCTCCACCCAATTGCCGCGGATCCGTGGCAATACCAAGGACATAAGTCCCTGGTTTTGGTGAGAATCTTCCTCTGGCTTCTAGGACCATCTTGGTATATCTAAATTTGGTATTTTCACCTGAATATTCGTCTGACGCGTGCAGAGGTCTAGGTTCAATGCATCTTCTAGATGTTCCCTTGCTTGTCTCCAAGAAATTCGGAATTAATTACCCGAAAATGGGGTTAATTAAGCTTTTATTACTTCTTTACCCTTAAACTCTTGATTTATCTGCAAGAGAGACCAAAATACGGTTTAGACCGATATTTTATTCATAAATCGGTAGGGAAATGCGATATAATAATGCAGAATTGTAGACTAATCAATCTGCAGCTTGTTGGCATATTGATTGCTGAATATAACTTATCAAATGACAGAATTAGAAATAGTGATAAACTTATGAGTTGTAGCCCTTTACGTCTTCTTTCGGATCATCTTGAATCATCATATTTGAGTTTCGGTAGCAAAAGTTTGATTCAAATACTAAAATGTATCCAGTTAGAATCTGAGTCAAAATTGCTTCATCTCATCCGTTGATCTTCTGTCTATCCATTTATCCCTTTGGATGTGACTCTGTATTTATGTTATTCTTAGTTGATCTTTAGTTTTAAACACTTGATTTACCAAAAATTGAATTTAATCAACTGGATTTGGGGTCATCCTCCTCTAACCAAATAAATCTAGTTAAATCTGAATTTAACTGATATTTATTTGATTTTATCCTCTTTCTCTCCATGATTATCTTCTGCAAAATTGACATTTAAGATAAGGAATTTAGCAGATTTATTACATGATAAATGTGAAAATGTAATAATGAATAATGCAATAAATGTGTGCAATCACCCCTATACCTATCTTTTGGTCGTCCTCGAGCAAAACAACAAAACTAAATCAAAGATTATTAGATTACTTTCGCGGGCCAAACGATTGCACTGAGCATGTGCAATAAGCCATTAAACCTCTTGGTTCCCCTAGAGGACGAGTTTTGTCTCGTGAGGGTTTTCATTGGATGGCACCCACAAAATCCATAAAGAAAGAAAAAATGTTAGTGTTTTGAAAACACATTTTGAAAGAAAAATATTTAAAATATTATTGTAAGATTTAAGTAATCTATAAGTTATAAGAAAACTAAATTTTTATTTCTAAACTTAGTCTCTATTCAAAAATTTGTTATCAATCAAAGTAAAGAGTCAAATTGTACTTCTCATCTAGTCTATTACTTTATCATAAGTCATATGCACTTTTGTGACCGTGAAGTTTTGACTTAGGGTTCTTTAACTCTAACTCTTATGCCTTATTTATTTATTTATATGTATATATATTTTTATTTTTGGTGGTATTATTCCTTAGTTTTATTAGGCTTTCTAATCTGCCCACTTAATGTGCCTTTAATCGGTGACTCCTAAACCAAACAGTCTTATGACACCGGGTGAGAAAATACCCCAAGGACTTAAGGACTCGCGTAAATAAGGCCACAAAACAAAGATTTTATTATATGAACCGCTTTTAGGCGTGAATACTTATACTTTATGAGGCACAAATGCCCAACTTAATCAGAGGATTTTTATAGATATATATATATTTTTTCAAACTTATCTAATCATTTTTTGCATAAATACCTAGGCTTGCTTAGGCCAAAGCACCTAGCTAATCAATAATTAGATTTATTTATTTTTCATGGATATACATATATATATTTTTTATAAGGCATAAGAATCTTTATTTTTGAACCCTAAGTGTGTAAGTGTATAAAGTGCGCATATTTCATCAAGGCAAAGATCAAGACTAAATTACTTTGACAAATTATCTTTCTAACCCTAAAAATCAAACAAATAGTCTTATTTTGACCAAGTACAAGAAATCTTAATTATGATTCTCCTATTCCTTAAGATTAACTTAATTTCTTACAAAAAATATGTCAAATATTGTTTCTATTTTCAAATTTTTTTTTAAAAGTAAAGAAAATGTTAATAATAATTTTTTAAAAAAACAGGAAAAGCTAAGTTATGTTAGAACCCTCCCCCACACCTATCTCATGCATTGTCCTTAATGTATGAATTAATGCATAGATGTATGAAAAAGAAGAAAGGGAAGAAAAATATTACATTAAGGTGGTGGTTCCGGTGGTGGTCTGATTGTTCCACGAAATGCGACCTAATCTAATTTGCGTGGAGTTCGGTGGAACCCACCAGAAACTTCTCTAATATAACCCACTAAAATGATGTATATATGAATGATTAAAAATTTTACCCCATCTAATTTTCAAATTTTATAAATAATTTCGGAGTTAATTTTATCAACACCCTTGTCCCAAAATGGCGTGTGAAAAGATGAAATGATTAACGTGGATTTAGGAAGTACGGGAACTAATATCGACTCAGGAAAGTGACTTAAGGCAAGTAAAGGTTCAGGAGTCGAGATTGATTTATGAAGTGGGTCCAAATCAAGAAGGTTAAACTCAAGTCCACATTCATTTTCCCACAACGGAATGTGATTTAATATTGGTGATTCAAGTTCAAGAATGACAGGTGTGGAAATCAAAACTGACTCTATGATATTACTCAAGTTGTGTAACAAAACAGGAGTCAATATTGATTCAGGAATTTGAACTGGATCACAAATTTAAGAATCTAGGTCGCATCTCTCATTGAGTTCAATTTCATAAGAAAGAGAACTTGCCAATTTCTCAATGGGACTTTCAAAAGTATGAAATTGGTCAAGTTCAATATGATGATCATAAAAGATTGGCGATTCAATTTCATGATGAATTGGCACATGATCTAATGTTGACTCGGGAAAAAGATTGAAATTAGGTGAATACACCGGAGTTATTATTGAATCAGGAAGTAGAATTGAATCACCAAGTTGAGATTCAGGATCATATTCATTCTTAAGTTCAATTTCAGGAAAGGGATAACTTGCCAAAATGTCAATATGGTTTTCAAAAATTTGGAGTTTGGGCAAGTTCAAATAGGTATGCTAAAATGGAATCTTGTTTTTCAAAACAACATGATTCTTCGGCTCTAACAGAATGGTTAGCGACATCAGAAATGGTTAAATGGTAAGAATGGAGAGTTTGAACCATATATCTATGTCATGATTACGAGCGATTTGAGCCTGAGTCATGGCTTCAAGCAGCTTTTCATAGTCGATTGGTTCATCGTATTGTTGCGATTAGACTTGAAAAGATGAAGTTTTGTTTTGAAATTTGTGGTGAAATTGTGAGTCCATCAGATTTTGTGATTGTTGCTCAGACTCACGCATACTCATTTTCAAGATTGATGGTTTTCTATTTTGAACTGGTGGAACTGAGTATGAATCTTGAAAATATTGTGGACAAGGTGGATAAGGAAGACAAGTTGGTTGAAAATTGGACTCGGGGGAGGTGAATCCCTATTGACTCTGTGAAGAGTTGAAATTATTTTAGAATTTATGGTCATAAGATTGGGGGCATGGGTTATATTGATTCAGATAAGACCAATCCGGCACACTAGGTTGGTTACAGTTATGATATGCTGGGTTGGTAATATCCGAAAAAGAGGTCGGGATGTAATATGGATTACCATTAAAATTGAAAATATTATTGTTATAAGTCATATCACGCAGGAAATATCAAATACAAACAAAGAAAAACAAACAAATAAGCAAACAAATAAAAAAAATCTAACCTAAGTTAGGGCAAACCTTAGACCTAGACGACTCCTAACTGGTTAGACTGTCCACGGGGGGTATATTGCTGAATCTGACCACAAGTTAATTAGCCAGGTAGGGGTAAGATTGGTGGGAGGTATCCGTGGGCCTAATTATACCAAACCACAGCCTTTGGGGTTTCGCCCCTCAACCCCCAACCTTAGACACCGATTTGGCAAGAGTCAAATTTAAATCAACTTCCCCCTTAGGTCAGTCTGCTATTTGAGTCCGAGATGTCCCTAGGGCCAACATCTGCTCAGTTTTAGTTAGGCTTGAGTTAGTGAGTGAGGAAATTGTTTGTGAGCTAAGGGAGGAATGACTTCCCCACCTTACCTTGTTTATAGGACAAGCCCTTAAATCAATTTAGTGCAGTGTGTACAAGATATAGAAAAGTAACATTCAGCAAGCAAATATCACTCGAGAATGACTCCTAAACTATATGCTATGCATACGTAGCTTTTGCTCCAGTACTCTTCAACAGTAATAAAAAAAATGTAAACGTATTAGACACGTGCCTAAATGCAAGTCTAAATCGTTTTTTAGCATTTAACAATCATTATTTTACTATTGATGTTAGAAAGTATATACAATGAGACAAATAAGAAAATAAATTGCCACAGAATTTCAGCTTTGCAATTCAGCCAACCTGCAAAAATACAGGTTAGTAGTTCACTCAGATTGCCACTGGAATGTAGCAAATCTGAGGGATTCTGGGCTCTGCTTTCTTAAGCAGAGTCCAGGGCCACTTATATATCCACTGCAGCGCAAATTTTCTTGTTATTAAACCTATACACCAAGACAAAGAAGAAAGTTAACAAAAAATGTAAATCTAAAAAGAGAATAACTTACCGTCCTCCCTGGCAACGGCGTTAAAATTTGATTGAGGTTTTACATGCACAAAAATACAGAATTTCATAACTTAAGAATAGAATGTGCAAGTACCTAATACTACCGCTATAGCAAGTGACTATGCGGGTCATGATCCACAAGGAGGGACTAGTGATGGAAGTTTTTTTTAGTAAGTTTTCTTTTAAGTTACAAAAAATAGTTAAAGATCTTCTTTTAATTCTTGAAAAAAAAAGAAAAATAAGTTATAGTTAAGTTAGGAAGAAGGTGGTATTTTGAGAAGGTGGAAAAATAGAAAATAGATATATACAAAGAAATCGAAAAGAGTGATAAAAGAGTTGCGTGTTGATGGTGTTGGTAATCTAAACTAAAAAATTAAAAGAAAGAAAACTAAATTCTAAAAAACTTACTTACTTCTTCGGTGTCCGCTTACCTTTGCCCCGTATCGATGATGTACCTTTCTTTGAAGGTGAGCGAAGTATGACAAATAGGATCTTTCCCATTCCTGATTTACACTATGAAATGAAGGGGCAAGCTACACTGCCATAGAGATGGATATCCATCACCATAAGCCATCAATGGCACTTGCAACGACAAGGCAACTTCGAGGCTATCGGATTCATTTGGATCCAAAACACAGAAGAGAAGCAAACGAAAACAAGAATAGAAAAGAAAAGAAAACTTCGATTCGATTCAAATAATAATGAAAGAAAAGATCACTTACACCGATGTCACCCTCAGTACAATCTTGTTCTCAATCCTCCATGAAAGTCTCCTCTCCTCTCAGTTACATAAAGAAAATAAAAATTACATAAAAAAAAACTAAAAACCTAAGTTATAAACTACAGTATAGCCTAAATTCTACTCTCTGCTTGGTCGCCTTTCTGTCTCTGATGTGTGGGATATTTATAGGATAGAAATGGATAAGGAAATGAGTCTAAAGATAAGGGGAGCTGACTATTTCTGAATTTTGAATCCTCCCCTTATCTCCAACTTAATTTGATGTGGATATTCAGTTCTGATCTGTAACTTGTTGGCGTATTGATTGCTGAATATAACTTATCAAATGAAAGAATTAGAAATAGTGATCAACTTAATAGTTGTAGCTCTTTACGGCTTCTTTCTGGATCATCTTGAATCATCAGATTTAATTTCGGTAGCGAAAGTTATGATTCAAATACTAAAATATATCCAGTCAGAATCTGAGTGAAAATTACTTCATCTCATCCGTTGATCTTCTGTCTATCCATTTATCCCTTAGGATTGGACTCTGTATTTGACGTTATCCTCGATTGATCTTTAGTTTTAACCATTTGATTTACCAAAAACTGAATTTAACCAACTAGATTTGAGATCATCCTCTTCTAACCAAATAGATCTAGTTAAATCTGAATTTAACTGATATTTATTTGATTTTATCCTCTTTCTCCCCATGATTATCTTCTGCAAAATAGACATTTAAGATAAAGAATTTAGCAGATTTATTACATGATAAATGTGAAAATGTAATAAAGAATAATGCAATATATGTGTGCAATTAGCCCTCTTTATTAGCTCTCCAAATAAATTTATTTCTAATTGAGTCTATCTTTTTCTTAAGCCTGCTAGGGAGCTTGAAGAAAGTAATATTATAAAGGGGAGAGCAGAAAGAACTGAAGTAACCAAAATTACTCTACCCCCAATAAAAGATGCTTACTTCTCCAAGCAACAAGTTCTTTTATCGTACTGATCAATGAGAGGCTGCCAACTAGTTAGCTTGCCTTGTTTGAGTGGGAGACCAAGATATTCAACAAGAAGTGCTTCAACATGACACTTAAGAGGTAAGACAGTGACCCCTGTGAGCATACTTTCAAAATAGACCAGGGAGCTTTTAACATTATTAATACTCTAGAAACTCGATCAAAGAGACAGAGAATGATTTTGAGATTAGTCACATTATGTCTATCAGATTTAAAGAAAATGAGGGTCATCAGCAAACTGGAGAGAAGAAATAAAAGCCAAGTTTGCCTCTCAAATTGAGATTAAATAGAGAGCCCCAGGAGATAGAATGAACAAGCATCTTATTAAGGACATCAACAACCAAGATGCAGAGCATAGGGGAGAGAGGGTGCCCCAGCTTAGGATCTTTCTTACAATGAATAGTCTAGTTTGATGACCATTAACCAGGATATTTCACTTGGAGGAGAAAAGGATCATTTTGATCCAATCACACCATCTAGAACTGAAACCCCTGGCAGCAAGAAGGCTCAGAATGAAATCCCAATCAACACAATTTTCATGAAGTAAATTTTAATCATACAAGCTTCAGCTTTTATTTTAGAAAGAGCAAGAATCAGTTCATAAGCAACAAGAATAGACTCAAGGGTGCTTTTGTTACTTTGAAAAGCGACTGTTATCAACTGATAACCAAGGAGGACAAACGAGGAGCAAGTCTATTGGCAAGGACTTTAGCTAAAATTTTGAAGATTCCATTGAGACGGATCTAAATTCTTTATTCTTGTTAGCTCCATCAACTTTAGGAATCAAGAAGACAAGTCAAAATTGACTGATGTGAAATGGGGATCTTATCGCATGGTATATCAGTGATAATCTTGAATTCGCAACATTTCACCAAATTTATGATCTTTGATAGGAAATTAATTAAAAATAGCAATGTCACAAGATGAATTTTAACAATCATTGCATACGTAGTATGGACAATCTAATCTCGATGATATCAAATGCAAAACTCAGATAATTGAAAAAATCATATTCACAATATCAAGATCAATCGATAACAAGGATAAATAAGATCACACACAATCTCACAATATTTAGTGGACAGCAGGAATAGTGATAAAAACTTAGATAATAAAAGTGTGTGGTGTTCCAATTAATAATCTGATTGTTGAAAGAATAGCATTACCTTTCATTGAATAGAATCTGAATCCTACTCTATTCATCCAGAAAAGGAAATCTGCACGTGCCTGAAAAGGAAACAGCTCATGCTTCGGAACGCCTTATTAGTTGACTTGTCATGCAGACTAGTCGACTAATCCCTTCCATTAGTCGACTAATAAAACTTATTAGTCGACTATTGTATAATGCTTCTCTGTATCTTTTCTAGTCGACTGTTGAGTCAATTAGTCTGAGCATTAGTCGACTAATCTGCTCCATCTTGATCTGTTTCTTCTTCTTCAAGCCATCTTTTTCGTCAATTGGGTTGAATTTTCTTGGACCATAATCTCCTCTTGAAAATAAGAGAAAATCCTAATAATCTCCACCTTGACTTGCTTTTTAATCCTTTAGGAAAATACCTTGAGATTTTGGATTACTACCTAGATTTTTTTCTTAGTTGTAACTGTTCCGTGAAGCCTTTACTCTTGCCTCTCTCCCCAGGGCCAATGGCGAATCACCGCCATGTCTTGGGTCATCTCGAACCTTACCTGAATGCACCTATTCTTTAGTCGCCTACAATATTAGTCCCGTTGTAGTTTTCCGTGAAACTCCACCTTGAAGTGAGATTCTTTCAAGCTTTTCATTGAAACTCCACCTCAACTTGAGTCGGTTCTCAATATACGTATGTCAATACTAGTATCTGATACTGATTTAATCATCCTAGTAGTTAGATATTATTTTACCTCGAAAGTGAGCTTTTTTCAAGCTTTTCATTGAAAAAATTCAAATTTTTCTAAATTGTTTTGGATTTTTTTCAGAATTATTGGAGAAAAATCTTAATTTGGGGTCGATCAGTGTCACAGACTGATTTTGAGATTTTTAATTAATAATTGAGGATGAATTTAATGGATTTGACTTCACAACAATGTTCAGGATAATATTTTCTCAATTTGTGAATTTTTGAGGATTTTTTCGAATTAATAGGAGTTTAATCAAATAAACTAATCATTTAATGCTGGTTTATTAAAAAAATGCAATTAAAATAAAATAAAATAAAATAAAAAAATTAGAAAACCTGCATGTATTTTTGTCACAGGTTTTGAACCCATGATCCCCTCCCCAACTCTTAAATTGGCGTGTGGTGGGGAAGTGCCACATAACATATTTAACCTTTTCATCCTTATTCTTCCAACATAAAAGCAGACACTATTGTAAAACTCCGGGAAATATAACACCAAAACAGAGAATTCTAGAGACAGAGTAGAAGTAAAAATTCTTATTGATTTCTGAAGTATACGTTGAAATGAATCAGGAAGGGCCTATTTATAGGAAAACTTGGGGTACTATGCAGTCACTATGCATGCTTGCGTCATCGCTTGCATCAGTGCATAATAAAATCATTAATGGTGCATAGTAAAGGTTGGCAGCCATCGTTTCATAACACTTTCCCTTGCCTGTCAACCATACATGATGTCTCATTAAAAACCTTGCTAGGAAAACCCAGTGGGACAAAACCATAGCGAAGGAAAAAAGAGTACATCATCTCTGTATACGTGTTCTATGTTGTCTCGCTAAAAACCTTACCAGGAAAATCATGTGGGACAAAATCATAGTAAGGAAAAAGAGTGCAGCCACGTAAGCTTCCCCTCAAGTTGACGTGAGTAGTTCTTCTTCATAAGTCTCGCATATGACGTAACCCAATATCATGAAAAGCTTTCTGAGAGTTGTAGTGGGAAGTGCCTTTATAAAGAGATCTGCTACATTATCACTTGATCGGATATACTGAATATTAATTTTCTTATCCTTTTTAAGCTCTTAGCTGATGAGAAGAACTTCGGGGGTATATGCTTGGTACGGTCGCTTTTGATGAATCTTTCCTTCATTTGAGCGACGCATGCAACATTGTCTTCAAACAGTACTGTTGGATCTCTGTTTACTGGTAATCCACAAGTTGCTTGGATGTGTTGAGTTACAGACCTTAACCATACACATTCTCGACTTGCTTCATAAAGTGCTATGACTTCAGCATGAATAGAAGAAGTGGCAATAAGTGTCTGCTTTTGTGAACGCCAAGAGATCGCTGTACCTCCACATGTGAACACATATCCTGTTTGAGACCTGGCTTTATGTGAATCTACAAGTAACCTGCATCTGCATAACCAGTTATTTCTTATTTTGATCCTCTGGAGTAAGATAAACCAAAATTAGTTGTTCCTCGAAGATAACGAAATACATGTTTAATACTATTCTAATGTCTCCGTATAGGAGATGAGCTAAATCTTGCTAATAAATTAGTAGCAAATGCTATATCTGGTCGGGTACAATTAGCCAGATACATAAGAGCTCCAATTGCACTTAGCTGTGGTACTTCAGGACCAAGAACCTCTTCATTATCTTCGCGAGGGCGAAATGGATCCTTTTCCCACATTCAATGATCTAACAACCATTAGAGTGCTTAAAGGATTTGCATTATTCATGCTAAATCATTTTAAGACCTTTTCAGTATAATTTGATTGATGCAAAAGTATTCCACTTTGAAAGTGCTCAATTTGTAAACCAATATAATATTTGGTTTTTTCAAGGTCTTTCATTTCAAATTCATTCTTTAAATATATCATTGCTTCTAGGATTTCTTTATAAGTCCCAATGATGTTTAAATCATCAACATATACAGTAAAGATAATGAATCTGGATGTTGTTTTTTCTTTATAAAAACACATGGGCATATAGGATTATTCACATATCCTTCTTTTAACAAACACTCGCTTAAGCGATTATACCACATGCGCCCTGATTGTTTTAACCTATATAACGATCTTTGTAATTTGATCGAATATAATTCTTTGGGTTTTGAACTTAATGCTTCAGGCATTGTAAATCCTTCAGGGATTTTCATATAAATATCGCTATCAAGCGGCCCATATAAATAAGCTGTAACAACATCCATAAGACGCATTTCTAAATTTTAGAAGCTGCTAGGCTGATTAAATATCTAAACGTAATTGCATTCATTACTGGAAAATACGTTTCTTCATAATCAATTTCAGGTCTTTACGAAAAACCTTAAGCAACAAGTCGAGCTTTATACCTCACAATCTCGTTTTTCTCGTTACATTTTTGTATAAAAACCTATTTGTATCCTACTGGTCTCACGGCTTCAGGCATGAGGATAATAGGTCCAAATACTTTACGCTTATTAAGTGAATTCAATTCAGCCTGTATAGCGTCTTTTCATTTTGTCCAATCATGTCTATTTTGATATTCAGTGATGGATCTTAGTTCAGGATTCTCACTCACGTTAATAATATCACATACTACGGAATAGAAAAATATTTCATTTATATTTTCTATCTCATTTCGATTCCATAATCCTCCTGTATTGACATAATCAATAGAGATCTCATGATTTTCTATACCTTCAGGGTTTTTCATCTCTTAATTTATCTTATTTTGTATTTCTTCTGGAATACATGCTTCTACATTGGGGTCATCATGCTTGTCTGCTCCTTTTCTTTTTCGAGGATTTTTATCTTTGGAACCGATTGGTCTACCACGCTTCAGGCGCGTCTTAGACTCATTAGTGACTTCATTCTCAAATTGTCCTTTTGGGATTTCAATCCGAGCATGAGCATTTACAGCTGTATGTATGATTTAGTCACTCTTTTCGTATCGGTGAACGCATTTGGTAATTGATTTGTTATTTCTTGTAAATGCATAATCTTTTGCACTTCTGACTCACATTGTTTTGTGTGAGGATCAAGATGCAATAAGGATGGTTCACTTCATGTAATCTCCTTCTCTACTCTAGCTGTTTCTTTTCTCCCTAATGCTGGAAAAATTGCCTCATTGAAATGGCAATCGGCAAGCCGAGCCGTAAAAACATCACCGATTTTTGGCTCAAGATATCTTATAATAGAAGGAGATTCATAACCGACATATATTTCCAGACTTCTTTAAGGACCCATCTTTGTACGTTGTGATGGAGCAATCGGTATATATACCGCACAACTAAAAATTCTAAGATGAGAAATATTTAGTTCTTGACCAAATGCTAATTGTAGAGGGGAGTACTCATGATATGCACTTAGTCTGATGCGAATTAATCCTGCAGCATGTAAAATTGCATGACCCCATATAGAAATAGGAAGTTTAGTTCTCATTATTAATGGTCTAGCAATAAGTTGGAGGCGCTTAATCAGTGACTCAGTCAAACTATTTTGTGTATCTACATGGGCATCAGGATGTTCAACAGCTATTCCAATTGAAATACAATAATCATTAAAAGCCTGAGACGTAAACTCACCAGCATTGTCAAGTCTAACTTTCTTGATTGTATAATCAGGAAATTGTGCTCGTAATCTAATTATGTAAGTAAGAAATCTCGCAAATGCCATGTTGCAAGTAGATAATAAACAAACGTGTGACCGTCTACTAGAGACATCTATCAACACCATAAAATATCGAAATGGTCCACACAGTGGGTGTATATGCCCACATATATCACCTTGGATACGTCCAAGAAATGTAGGTGATTCTGTTTTTATTTTGGCTGGTGATGGTCTCATGATTAATTTTTCTAGAGAACAAGCCTCACATGGAATTTTACTAACTTGAAGGATCTTCCGGCTCTTTAATGTATGTCCATGTGAATTCTCAATAATTCTTCGCATCATCATTGAACCAAAATGATCTAATCGATCATGCCACAGAGTTAATGTCTATATATTTTCTTTAACCCACCATATGCGATTCTATCACATTTCTACATGTGTAATGCAATCCTGAGAAAAGTTTTGGTAGTTTTTCTAATATGTACTTCTTACCTAATACATAAGTAGTAAGATATATATACTTCATATTTCCTTCAGTTGCAGACTGAGTATCATATCTATGAAGATATATATCATTAAAACTTAATAATTTTTTTTTAGATTTTGGTGAAAACAAAGCATCTTTTATGAAAAACTTTATTCCATTTGGCAATATGAAGCTGGCTTTACCAGTTCCTTCAATCAAGTCTACAAGACCTGATATTGTATTGATGGTTGCCTTTGTTAGTTTTAAATCAGAGAAGTACCTTTTATGTTTGAGAATAGTGTGTGTTGTACCACTATCCGGTATGCAAATATCTCCAGTTTTGGTCTTGACTTTATCATTAGAATAATCCATATCAAGCTTCATGCAAAATAAATCATTTGGTGAGAATACATATTGAAAGATATTATTATAAGTGAAATATTTTATTCAAAGATAAATGTGAAAATTACAAATAACAAAACATGGTAATACAATCATATATCTAATTATCACCGGTATCCATAGAATCACAATGGGTTAAAAGATCAGCAAAATTATCAGTAAAATCTGAAGCATCAAGATGAGTTGAATCATCCATAGGATCATCATGTTCAGTGAAATTCACTTCCTTCTCTTTTCTTTTCAAGGATGCCTTGTAAAACTTACAAAAGTGCTCGGTGTTCGACACACTCGAGACCAATGCCCTTTGGAACCACATTTATAACAGGAATTTTTAGGATTTCGAAGAGAACTTTCACGAACATCTTTTTTTTTATCATGTCTTTCTACATGATGCTTCTTGTGGATCGCGTTATTTTGTGAAGGGTTGTAAAAACCACTTCGACCGCGTCTACGGCCACGACCATGACTACGACCACATTCACGGCCACGATCATGATTATATCCTCGTCCATAATTTTTAAAAATGCAGCCTTTGCTTCTAAAAATGTTGCTGAACCAGTAGGACGAGACTAATGATTTTTGATCAAAAGCTCATTATTCTTCTCTGCCACAAGAAGAGATGAAATTAGTTCTAAATATTTCTTAAAATCACGCAACCTATATGGTTGTTGCAGTATTATATTATGCATGAAATGTGGAGTAAGTCTTCTCCAGCATTTTTTCATCTGTGATATTCACCCCACAGAATTTTAATTGTGATAATATTCTGAATATTGCAGAGTTATAATCGCTAACTTTTTTGAAGTCTTGGAAGCGCAAAGCATTTCATTCATCACGCGTGACAGGGAGCACAACTTCCTTTTGATCAATTTTTTCTTTGAGATTTTTTTCATAAGATACTTGGGTCTCTTACTGTGAGATATTCACATTTTAAGCATTCATCAAGATGTCTGCGGATAAAGATTGTCGCCTTTGCCTTATCCTTGCGATGATGTAGAGTTTATCTCTTTAATGATTTTAGTGAGACCCATTGACTCGAGATACATTTCTATATCAATAACCTAAAACATATAAGTCCTTCTAGTGATATCAAGTGGAATGAACTCAAGCTTTGCAAAGTTTGACATGGTAATAACTATAACAAATATAAAAATAATTAGAATCACAACATTTTATTTCACAATAAAATAGAAAAATTTAC
The DNA here is from genome assembly GCA_038442645.1 of Agave tequilana. NCBI lineage: Eukaryota > Viridiplantae > Streptophyta > Magnoliopsida > Asparagales > Asparagaceae > Agave > Agave tequilana. The sequence continues at coordinate 2,300 of JAVJIF010012037.1, read as the reverse complement.
ATTTCAATCATAATAGCTACAAACAAAAGAGGGAAGGTGAACATTAAAATTAAAAGGCCTAGGTAAAATTCGCTTGGATCGATATCTACAACAAAGAGGGTAGAAGTATTGATGATGATGATGGTAATAATAAACTTCAAAAATAGATTAAGCATCTTGCGAAAATCTCGAACACAAAGCTTCTGGAGATGATGAAAAAAATTTGAGAATGAAGAGTGATTGAGAAGTGAGTTATGTGGTTTAGAATTCACCAATTTATAGAGTAAAAACAAGCCGTTTTATAGCTGTTTATAACCGTTGGAGGAGAGATAAAAGCAATTTGGATTTTATACAATTAAATATTATAATTAAGAAAATGATAAAATAAATGCATTTGTACTATATATATTTATGAGATATAATATAGGCATGCCACTCTACTTGGTGGGTGTTTTGCAGATATAATTAATAAAGTAATAAATATTAAAATAAACATTGGCACACCACGCTACTCGGTAAACCTTTCAGTGGGTATTTTACAGATATGAATAACATAATAAAATATATAATATGGTAGCTTGGGGTTTAATCCACGCAAGCATCAAATTAGAGGTTAGTAAAGATTTCATAATCACATCATTTTACTATAAATAGGTGGCAGAGCCTTCTTTCAAATATAATAGTGGTGTTATATGAACATCATTAGTATAATAATCCAGTTTTTCGCAATCACATCACATTATTATAAATAGGTGTCAGAGCCTCCTTTCATTATAGTAGTGATGTTATACAAGTATTATAAGTAGAACAACTTGCCATTTTTACTTGAGATAGTAGAGGTAGAGGCTGAGACTTGTGATGGGACTTTTCCTTGAGCAATGGAAGTAGACGCTCGTGACAAGACTTTTACATTAATCTAATGGAGGTAGAGGCTTGTGATAGAACTTTTTCCCTGAGCTGAAGGAGATAGAGGCTGGGGACAGAACTAGAGGGATCGTGCTGATAACGTGTTGTAAAACTCAGAGAAATATAATACCAAAACAGAGAATTTTAGAGACAGAGTAGAAGTAGGAATTCTTATTGATTTCTGAAGTGTACATTGAAATGAATCAGGAAGGGCCTACTTATAGGAAAACTTTGGGGTACGATGTAATCACTACTATGCAGTCACTATGCATACTTGCATCATCGCTTGCATCAGCACATAATAAAATCATTAATAGTGCATAGTAAAGGTTGGCAGCCATCGTTTCATAACAGATACCATATTTTCGGCGTGATCACAGTTTTGAACCTTTAACCCCCTCACCCAATTCCTCATGCCTCCACCACTAGGCCACATTGACTTGTGATAAGGAAAAACACATAGCTATTTAAATCTGTAGAATTCCTATTCTTCTTCTCACCATTTTCACTACGTCTCCACCTCCTTCCCCACGTCTTCCACTTCGTTTCCCCATTTCCCTCTATCTCTCTCTCACGTTTTCTATCTCCCAACTTACTCTCATACCTGCATACAATACACACTCTCTCTCTCCCCATGTCATGCCCCTCTTCCAAAATACGTGGAAACGAAGTCATGACAAGAGTCGGCGACGTATATATGCGAGAAAAATAACCCACGTATACACACTAAGCCTAAAGTAACATGAACAAGCTATAAATCTAAACCATAATAAATCAACGATTACTTCAATATCACATATAAGCATTCGTGCATTATATCATATAAAAAGAATTGGAATAAAGCCTGAAGCTGATATACATGAATCAAGAAAAGTATAAAAATAAGAATAAAAAGAGGCAAGAATATTAGAATAAAAAAAGAGAAACTCTAACTCCTCGCGAAGCGTACGATCACACGAAACCTGAACAAAATAAGAAGGTGTCCAAAATCCTAGACGTGTGAATCCAAGGTCATCAGAAGCGACCTAATGAGTGTGTGTGTGTAAAGGGAAACGTGTTCGTGCATAATAGCAATGTAAGCAATAACAACATGATAACTGAAATAAAAGATAATAGAATAATCAATATCAAGAACAAAGTTATGAACGATATATAACTGATATCATGATACAAGGAAGCTACTAATGTCAAGATGTGTAACCTAACATATATCACTTGTCAGATATACAGTCTGATCATGTGTACAATCATGTCTATCATAGTTATATATATACAGTCAAGTGATTATGACAGTCACAATACACTATAAACAGTTCTTTATTATTTATTATGTCAGCGAACACCAATTACCACTTGTAATAGATGCATCCCATACTACGCCAATTACACATGTCAATCAGGGTCCTAAGTTATTG